>JAJOOO010005129.1:0-67359 GCA_029582685.1 Solanum piurae
CCAAGTGTAGGTGGTGGTGGCTAAAGGACTTTCCTAGAAGTGATGAGCTTGGCTTACTATTCCCAAGTTCGAGTGTGTCCTTAAAGATTCAAGGACCTTTATGTTAAAGAGTTTCCTTAAGTTCAATGTATTAGATAGTAGTTTCTTTTTATTGTAAGGGCCGTGTCCCTCTTGTGTGGTAGTCGTGTTTTAAGATGGCTACTTTGAGACGTAGTATCCCGATTTTGTATTAAAGGTTTAAATGAGGTGATTTTCTAAGTCTTGTGTTATTTTATGAATTTTTTTAAATTTTCCGCTATTTTCCTATGATAATGCTATGACGAATGCTAAGGGCTTGTATAAGACCTCCGAGAGGTCGAATACGCCGGTAACGACTAGGGGGTGCTCTTGGGTCGTTACACAGCACGTACAGTAGATCCACCTACGGTCCGTTGGTGGAGGGGCGTAGGTCCCAGCAGATTTTTAGAGTTTAGTTTTAAGTGAGGTGTTTAGGGGTTAAGTCTTTAATTAGTTAGGGGTTAAGGGAGGTTGTTTAGTTAGTTATTAAACCACCTATAAATACCTAATATACCCCTAAACTAAATCATTTAACTCATTCATCTAAGAGCTAAATTCTCTCCAAACATCCTCTCTCTAGAAGTGAAGAAGAGAAGAGAAGAGGGCAGATTTTCCTGCATTGATGAAAGCTTGATTAGGGCTTTGAAATAAGGTATGTTAGCTTAATTCTATGGGTTCTTCCACCCATAGATCCCCCTAGGTTTTCCCCCTATTGTGAAGTCAAAAAACCCAATCTAACTAGTGTTTCCTTCTACATTATGGGTAGAGTTTGGGTATGATTCCAATCTAGTGGATAATATCTAATTAAGATTGTATTAGCATTGAATTATGATATTATGATTAATTTAGGTGATTTCTATGGTAAACCCTAGTTTATTTGATGAATGTGACATTATGTGGGTTTATGCCATGAGAGGTGGAATTGAAGAATTCTAATTAATCTTCTAAAGTCAATGTCATGTGTAGTATTTGTTAAAGGTTACGAACACATAGAAGTGAATTGAATTAGATTATAGGTAAATTGATGGATCATGACTTGTAAAGATGAAATTGAACCTTCATGATCAATTATGACTAGAATCATCCTAATAAAGAATGTGATTGAAATACCTTGAGATCAGGGTATATTGATGAGATTAAGAAAGAAATCTTGAAATTAGGGCTTGTAGTCATCAATGTTAGGGCTTTGGGGGTAAAGCCAATATTATGTAATTTTATTGTGTATTGCTTCTCTCTTACACACTTAGGCATCAACATGCTAGGAGATGAAAGGTCCCCTCACATAGAATGATTCTAGGTCGGCTTAATAACCTAAAATGAATCAAAGCTTGTTAGTCTAGAATAGATTGAAGTTGTGACATATGTTCCCTTCATGTATAGCTTTGCTTGGTAGGATAAGACAAAGATTGATAGCTTAGGATTGAGGATCTATACTCTCCTAAGGGATAGCTTGACTTGGCACTGTAAATGCATTTCATGGTAGCATGAGTTAGGAGTACTCATGGTAGCCTAAAATTGAGGATTTATACACTCATATGGGTATCTTGAACTAGCATTGTTAGGATGCCTTCATGATAGCATGACTTGGTTTGTCCAAGACCATTTCAGGGTAGCTTTAGGATTGAGGATTGATGAGTCCATGATTTGGACTCGATTAGGGCTTTATTTTTTATAGAATTAGTGTCCTCAAATGCATATTTTGTCTCAATAACTAATGAAAACCCTTGAGTTTCAGGTATTTGGAGTTAGAGACAAAGCATGGACACTATTGGGCAAAAAATAACAAAAAAAGCTAAAGGAATGAAGAAATGAAGCCTGGTGATCGATGATGTCACTCAGCAAATCGCCAATATCATTCGGAGAATCACCAAGATATCGCCTAAAGTTACAGAATGTTGGGGCTAAAATGGGGGAGAATTTGGCGAGCAACAACTATATTTGGGGTATCGTCAATCTAATCGGCGAAAGACAACCAGGTCGCCAAAAAGTACGAAAAAAGATTCAAGCAACTGCTGATGGGAGATATGGAAGGATAAAGGATGAATCGTGGATTCATTCGGTGATCCCAACCTAGATCGCCTAAAGTCACAGTAGCCAGATTAAGAAAAAACCAAGAAAAGAAGGCGAGATGAAGAGAAATCAGTGATTCGTCGATTCGTCAGTGATACCCGACTTACTTCACTAAATAGTCCTGAGAAGTGACACTTCAGAATTGTTTAAATTAGTTTTGGCTAGAGAGAGAAATTTATTCACAAAGGGAGGAAAGATTTACCTAGAGAGAAAACACTACCAAAAGGTTTAGTGAGTGATTTTTAGCAAGATTGGGAGAGAGATTTTTTAAGAGAGGAGATTATCAATTGATTTTCATCTATAATTCTCATTTAGTACCCAACTATGGGAGTGATAAGTGATTTTCATCTTCTTATTTTTGAAATGATTGGCTAAAACCCTTTTTATTGGGGTTTTGATCATGAAGACAATTGTTGAATTTACTTAGTGGGTGTTTGTTAGTTGCAAAGAATGGTGTTAATTTAAAGTGGGTCTAAGTTGTTGTTTTGTTTTGAGGTTGAATTGCGCTGCTTCATGTGTCAATTTCAGTGTTATGCACTTGCTCGAGAGAGATGTGTGGAACCAAAGTGGCAATATTAGCATCCTTAGTAGTGGGTTTCCTTGGTTTCAGCTCGAGAGAGTGAAACAAGTGACCTTTCCTTTGTATCCAACTCGAGAGAGTGGATTCGATGAGGGTAAAGAGTTGGGCCTATTTTGATTGGTGTTGAAGTTCAAGAGAATTCAACATAGCAAAGGTAATTGTTCGAGAGAAAGTTACTTATTATATGGTTCGACCTACCCACAACAAATTATCCCATTATGAGCAGTAACGTTTATCCATTTCGTTGAGATTCAATAATTGGCTGATCAACTCCCCAATTTTTACTCTAATAGTTGACTGCTTGTGTTGAAGTGTAAATTTGGATTGGTAGTTAAAACCCGAAATTTGAGATTTGAACATTCACCGTGCAAGAATTGTTTGATTGAAGAGATTGTCATTGTACTTTTATTATTGAATTTGAAGGAAGTACTACTCCCTGTGGGAATGATCCCAACCCTTGGTTGGGTTATATTACTATTGAACGACCGTGGACGCTTAGTATTGGATGAAGCACCCAGATACGTCAAGTCAAAATCATATACTCTCCTAATGGTAGCTTAGGATTGAGATTCATACTCTCCTAAAGATAGCTTACATTAGCATCTTGGTGTGCTTATAAGGGTAGCTTGACTATGAATTGTAAGATGTATCTCAAGGATAGCTTAGGATTGAGGACTTATACTCTCCTAAGGGTAGCTTAGGATTGAGGATTCATACTCTCCTAAGGGTAGCTTGACTTTGCATTGTAAGATGCATTTCAAGGGTAGCTTGAGTTAGGGTTAGTCATGGTAGATTGGGATTCAGGACTCATACTCTCCTAGGGACAGCTTAGGATTGAGAATCATACTCTCCTAAGGATAGCTTGCATTTGTATCATAGTATACTTCTAAGGGTAGCATGACTTAGTTAATCTAGGACTATTTCATGGTAGCTAGGATAGGACACTTGTACCTTTCCTAGAGTAGCTTGGACTTACAAGTTAGTGTGTCTTCCAAGGTAGGTAGTTTAGCATAATATAGTTATGTTAGCAATATGATAGCATGGTCTAGCCTATTAGGGGGTTATTCCTTGGTAGTCTTGAATTGAGAAATAGAATCCATTCATGTGTTTTGACTTGTCTTGTACTAAATAGAGATGTACCTTAAATGACTAATGGAAAATAGTGAAGAGGGACTAGTCCCCAACTAGTGAGTATGTATGATAGCCTAAAGTGGTACTTAGTATGGATAGTAGTATGGGATGTTATTCATACATGGCACCAGTATAACTTGAAGCTACTTATGAAGTGTTCTCTTATGTAGTATAGACTTAGCTTGGGTTGTTGCTATAGTTGCCTTCCAAGATATGATTGACTTAAGATGATAGTTCCTTGTCAATATGAAGTAGGTCTACAATGATACCTATGAGTAATAAGCATGAATAGGGTGACTTCAAAGATATTCTTAGTGTGTGTGGTAGTATGGGATGCCACTTATGCATTGAACAAGTGTGTCTTGAGGTTACTTAGGAGTATAGTGCTCTTATGACATGAAAACCTAAGTCTTGACTATGAATGTGGACTATGCCCAAGAATGACCAAAAAGAGGTACTTAGCTTGGATGGTATTATGGGATGCTATCCTTGCCTTGCACAAGTATGCTTGGAGGTGGCATGTGAAATAGTTCACTTGTAATATGAAAGACTAAAGGTTGAAGTATGTAAATATGAAAGTCTAAGTAAGGACTATGCCATGAACATGATGTATCTCCTATGCTCATTAACTATGTCTTATGCTGACTTATGATTATATGTTGCTTATGTTGGAGATTATGCTATGATTATGTTATTATCTCTTATGCTTATGTCTTATGTTGACTAACCATTTTGAGATGCTCTAATGATATTGTGCTAGCTATCATACTTGGTACAGTTTGTACTAACACATACTTTGCCTACATTCTAATCAAATATTGGATTTCAGATATTGAGATCCTTTGGAGGCTAGGTTTCTAAGGAGCAAGAAGAGTTGAAGATTTGGTGAGTCCTCATAGCTTCGAGGACAAACCCATTATTTCCTTTATGTCATTTCTTTATATTTTAGAATTTGTATGGGTTGCGTCCCAAGAGTTTTATTCAAGAGTTTAATAGATGGTTTGAGACAAAGGTTTAGTAAAGACTTCCGCTTCCTTTATGAAAATGACTTTGATTGTAAAAAGTTTTAAATTTTCCATATTTCTATTATCTTCTGTTCATTATATACTAAGGGCTTGTATGAGACCCCTTCGGGGTCAAGTACGCCGTGTTACTTCTAGGGTGTACCCCTGGGTCGTGAAAAACTTGGTAATCAGAGCACAAGGTTTAGAATGGTTCTAGGATTGTCTCGAACCACGTTTAGTAGAGTCTTGTTCATAAATGTGAAGTGTGCCACATTTATGAATAAGAGGATATTGGATGCTTAAGAAACTTCACTTCTTCATTCTCCAAGTCGTGCCATAGAGTTTAACTCTATAAGGTCTCTCTCATATTCCTTATTCGATGGTCTTTAGGATATGACTACTCGAAAGGTTTATGCTACAGGGAGCGAGGGAGAAAAGGTTAGTTGTGATGCCAATTATGGCTATGTGACTTAAGAGATTTGAGATGATAGATTGTGATGTTGTCTTTAGTATGAACGGTGCTTTATTGTTGCCTTTATGTTATGAAAGATGTTTAGAAGAATTTGTGTAGGATTACTCCCAAGGGGAGAGATAGTGTGCCTACCTAGCAAGGTGATTGTGAGGTTATGTTTAGTTGTTGGTAGAACCCGACTTAGTCATGATGAGTTTTGAAGTATGTTGATAGATTGGTTGAATAAGGTGTTTAAGTAATGCCTAGATGGGTTGAGTGAATAGACTCCTCTAAGAAGGGTAGAAGTGTAATTCACAATGGTTTAGAATCATCTTGTGTTATGGATGTAAAAGCTTAAGTGATGACTTGCTCCGGCCTTATAATTAAAAGAAGTGATGCTTAGAAGAGTTTGTATAGGCTTGCTCCTCCCAAGGGGGAGATAATGTGCTTAGATAGAAAGGTCGTTGAGTGTCCTTGATGTTCATGAATTAGGTTTTCTTCAAATTTTTATCTTGAGAGGTGTTAGTAAGGTTGCTTGTGAGCTATAGTTTCTTAATGAGAACCTCTTTAATTAAGAAGTACCGATAGAGGTCTTAGACCGGCAAGTTAAGAAATAGAAGAACAAGTAAGGTGTTCCATAAAGTGGTAAGGAGTGTTCTTTAGTAAGGAATTTGGTTAAGAGTGCTACTTGGGAGGCCAAGGGCCAATGAGATGTCCCGATGTGCCCATCATTTTCCTTCTACTCCTATTTTAGCTTGAGATGATAGATTCCTCTTGATTTACTTTTATATGAAGTCACGTGTGAATTGTGTGTTTCCATGATCTTCTTATGTGATGCATGTTCATGAATATGCTTAGGTATTGTTAGAAATGACTCATATGCATTATTTTCCTCATGTTGTAGTGCTTTGAGTAGATTTGCATATAGACTTCATGAGATGAATATATGAGCATGCCTTAGTTTTGGAGTTGAAAGGTTCCTCCTTGAATAAATGACTTTTGAAAGTAATTTGCATTTAGGCCCCATGTGTGTGTGTTGAGCATTTTTTAGCTAGGAGATGTTAGTTCCTCCTTGAATATGAGTAGATATAGAATTTCATGCATTTTGGGTTGGTAGAAGTAGTTTCTTCTCCCTTGTGTTGCATTGAATGTGTTTAGCTTGGAATTGAAGTTTTCTTCCTTGGTTGTGTGCATTTAGATGTAGTGCATGCATAATGGGCTGCTAGCCTAGAGTTGTGACTTTAAGAAGTGTTTAGAATCATCATTCGAGGACGAATGATCCCAAGGGGGAGATATTGTAATCCCCCGGACACTAGTAAGTTGAACTAGAGAATTCTAGAGCCTTTCGTAAGAGTTTTGGAGTGTGGTATGAGGATTAAAAGTCGTAAAAATGATTCCCGCACTTAGAATGGAGGTTTAAGAGGTAGGACATCAAGGTACGACCCCCCAAGGACCACCATTCAAGGATCGTCGAAACAGCCCTAAAACTGCCAAAATTGCAGGCCACTACGATTGGCACCTATTGGCCGTAGGTGGACCCACGCCCCGTAGGTTGGGGTCGTGGGTCAAGGCCTACACAAGCCTGAAATGTTAAGCTTCAGACCTCACCTACGAAGGTGCAGCACGTCCAGTAGATCCACCCACGGTCCATGGGTGGAGGGGCGTAGGTCCAAGCAGATTTTTAGAGTTAAGTTTTAAGTGAGGTGTTTAGGGGTTAAGTTTTTAATTAGTTAGGGGTTAAGGGAGGTTGGTTAGTTAGTTATTAAACCACCTATAAATACCTAATAGACCCCTAAACTAAATCATTTCACTCATTCATCTTAGACCCCAAATTCTCTCCAAAAATCCTCTCTCTACAAGTGAAGAAGAAGAAGAAGAAGAAGAGAAGAGAAGAGGGAAGATTTTCCTCCATTGATTGGCAAACCTAATAGAGGGGGCAATGTAGTGATGAAACTAGCTATGACCAAAGCTTATGACAGAATCTCCTACACTTGTCTCTGCCTTGTTCTTAGGCATCTTGGTTTCTCTGAGCATTGGGTTTACCTTATCCATAGTTATATCTCTAACAATTGGTATTCTGTAGTGGTAAATAAAGGTCGTCATGGTTTCTTTAACTCTTCTAGAGGTGCAAGAAGATCCTCTTTCCCCCTCCCTTTTCATTCTGAGTGTTGAATTGTTGTCTCAAATGCTTAACAATCTACATAATAACTCTGCTTATAAGAGTTTTTATATGTGCAATAATAGTCCTAGAATTAATCATTTAATTTTTGCTAATGACACCATTATTTTTTTGCAATGGTAGCAAGAGATCTATCAAACTAATCACTGATACTCTGGACAGGTATGAACATATCTCAGGTCAATAGATCAACAAGAACAAGAGTAACTTCTCCTTGAAATCCAAATCCAGTCTTATCATCATCAATAGATTGAAAAGATACACTGGCATGAGATATCAAGAATTTTTTATAAAGTACCTTGGGTGTCCTCTTATCATTGGAAAAAAGAAATTGGCTTACTACTATGAGATTGTCAATAAAGTTACGAATAAAATTAGAGGTTGGCACACCAAATTGTTATCGTTTGGAGGAAGAGCTATGATCTTCGGCATATTTAGGCGCCTAATAACCAATTTATCCCATATATATAGCTAATTTGAGAGCATTTTTCGTTGTCGGAATTAAGTTTTGAGAGTCTTTTGATGTCGCTTCTTCTAACCAATATGATTTGATGTTTCAGGGTGAAAAACAAAGAAGAACAAGCCAAACTAGGGCACCTGGTCAGAGGTCAGAAAATAGAAAACGAAGTTGCGGAGAAAAAGCTGGAGAATACACTACGAGGGAGCATCTTCACGTGGCAGAGATAATACGCGTATACAGAAAAGGAATTCCACTTAACAGTGGAGTGCGCGATTGGAGCGTGTCGCGGAGAGGTTTCATTTGTGTGTAACTATAGGCGAGGGAACAGGTCCGCGACGCGGACCTGGACACCAGAAATTGCCCACGTGTTTTATTATAGCCTATAAATAGTTCAAGTGTGTTATTTCTATTATTATCCGATTTTAAAAGACGGGAGAAGATCGATTTGGGCAATTTGGCTAACACTTTCTAGGGCTTTTCTTCTACTCCTTCATTTTAGTAAACCCTTCTTTGATCCATAAACATTATTTGATGATCTTTTGTTCTATGAGTAGCTAAATTCCCTTATTCTAGGGTTGTAGCTACGATTAATGGTATATTAGTATTTGTTTCTAACATGAGATGGGCTTTCTTGTGATTTATGCTTACATTCTTGTTTAACTATTTTAATGTATGATCAACATTGAAATAAACACGTGTCTGCTCTTGAACTCGGAAGATGAATAGAGGGATAGACCAAAGAATGTGGGAAGTGTGTTCATTCTAGAGTAAATTTAAAGTGTTTTGTATATAGGGTAGTCTTATACCTATATACCGCGCTTGATTATTATGCAAGATGATAGCTTAATGCTCCTCCATTGGTTCATACCTATCCCCGCTCAAGGATGTAGTTAGGTTGCCAAGGGTGGTAGGCGATTAGAGGTCGAAAGATCATGATCGTAAAATGAACCTTGCAAATCCATAATGAGGTTAGCTTGTCGAATGCTAGGATAAATTAATATTATGCCAGAAATCGGGTTATGCTGCAACCCTAGATTACTTTCTCATATTGTGAAATTGTCGTGTTTGAAACTGTTTGATTGTAGTAATTAATTTGTGAAATTGTTTAACTTAGTAGTTATAAACAAATTTCTAAAATTATTTGTCACATAAGTAAATTTATTTTAGACATAACAAAGTTGTTATTTGTTGATTTCATGTCCCTTGGGTTTGATAATCCGGCTCGAAAGAGTCGATGTACTACTTGAGTGACCATGTGCACTTGTGTGTGCTTTTGGAAGCAACAAGTTTTTGGCGCCGCTGCTGGGGACTTTAAAATCGGCAGATATCTAATTTTGAGTGTCTAAATTATTTGTACAAGTGTTGACAACTTGATCTTGGCTCTTCATTTCACAGGTTGTGTCAGGTTCTCACACTTGAAGACGACCAGAATTTGGTAGAACCTTTATCTGAACCAGAGAGATTTGTTCGTTACCGGAGAAGGCAACGAAGGCTCACTTATCCTGTTCCTCTTGTGGCTAGCAAACCAGAAACTTCAGAAGAAAGGGAGGATCAAGACCCAACGACAGTAATGGCAGAAATGAAAGTGAGGGATGTGGCAATCCCACAAACCACCAATGTTACCTCAAGTATTCAGAAACCTGCACCTGGTGGGATGTTTGAATTGAAGCAGAACATGGTGCAACTATTGCACACAAATGGGCAGCTCACTGGTCTATCGTAGGAGGATCCACGAGTGCATATTCAGAATTTTCTCTAGAACAGTGATACATACACTCCAACTGGAGTGAACGTTGATTATGTGAGGCTTACATTATTCCCCTTTTCTCTGCTGGGGGAAGCAAAAAGATGGTTAAACTCTGAGCCCGCAAATTCCATAACAACTTGGGATGATCTTGACCAAAAGTTTTGATAAGGTTTTTTCCATCACATAAAATAGCCAAGCTGAGAAGCGACATATTAAGCTTCCGACAGAAAGGAGGGGAAAACTTGTACCAAGCTTGGGATAGGTTTAAGTCCATGTTGTTGAGTTGTCCACATCACCATCAAGCTAACGAAGTGTTGGTCCATACCTTCATTGAAGGGTTGGAACCAAACACAAAAGATTTACTTGATTCTGCTGCAGGTGGACAAGATTTGGAGAAGACATATGCTGAGTTGTTTACATTGCTTAATAGAATTTCACAGGGTAACCTCGAGTGGAATGGTGGAGGAGCTAAACCAATCATACCGAAGACTGCTGGAGTGTTGGAAATGGATGCAGTGACAGCTTTGTGGGCACAGATCTCAGCAATGCAGAATATGATGACTACTCATTTAAGCAACATGTCACTAGGACAACAACAAGCCCAAGTTAATATGGTACAACAACAACAAGCCCAAGTTAATATGGTACATCAACAATAAGCTTGGTGTGAAGTATGTGGAGGTGGAGATCACAATGCTGAGGTATGTGGAGCAAACCCAGAATCTGTTCATTTTGTAGGTAATTCTCAAAGAGGAGGAAGTCACCAGAGCTATGGAAATGCCTACAACCCAAGCTGGCGGAACCACCCAAACTTTTCACGGGGTGGCAATCAAAACCAACATCAAGGACAGAACCAATATAAACCACAGAGTAGTGGACAACAGTACCATCAACAAAGCCATGGAAATCAGCAAAACCATGGTAACCAGCAGACTGCCAAGAACAGTGATATGAGTGTGGAGGACATGCTAAAACAAATCATGGCGGATCAAGCTAAATTGGCAGCAGATGTTCGAAATAATCAGTTGGCGACTCAGAATTTGGAGAAGCAGTTTGGGCAGTTTGCTAGTGCCCAAAATTCTCGACCACAAGGGGGTTTGCTGGGAAATACCGACCCCAACCCAAAGCAGGTAAATGTTGTGAATACTTGGAGTGGTCGTCCATTGGAGGAGTTGACGCCAAAGGCAAAAGTTACTGAAGAAAAAGGAACACATGTAGATGAAGCAGAACCAAGTGAACAAAGGCTGAATGAGGAACCAAAAGCAAAACCACCTCCTTCATTCCCACAGAAATTCAAGAAACAAAAGGAGGAGAAATGTTTTGGTAAGTTTATTGAATTACTCAAACAGGTACATGTTAACTTGCCTTTGATAGATGTGTTGCAGGGCATTTCTAAGTATGCCAAATATGTGAAAGATGTGGTAGCCAACAAAAGTAGATTGGTTGAGTATGCAACAGTAGCACTCACAGAGGAGTGCAGTTCTAAGATCAAGAACAGGATTAAGTTTAAAGATCTAGGGAGTTTCACTGTTCAGATAAAAATTGATCAGTGTGTTGAGGAAAGAGGGTTGTGCGATTTGGGCGCAAGTATCATTTTGATGCCTACGTCCATGTTTCTCAAATTGGGACTAGGAAGGCCCAAGTCCACAACCAGTATGTTGCAGTTAGCGGACCGTTCGGTGGCAAGACCAGATGGCGTTATTGAAGATGTCTTGGTTCAAGTGGGAACTCTAATTTTCTCCGTGGACTTTGTCATTTTGGATTTTGAGCCTGACCCAGAGGTCCCATTTATTTTGGGACGTCCATTCCTAGAAACCGGAGGTGCATTAATTGTTGTGGTGGCCGGTAGACTAACAATGAGGGCTCATGACAAGGTCGAGGTATTTGATGTTTACAAGGCTATGAAGTTGCCTGCAATATATGAGGAGTTGTCTGCAATTACAGTCATTAATGAGGCAATGGTAGCTAAATATGTTGAAGCCAAAGACCCTTTAGAGAAAGTGTTAATTGGGCAAGACATTGAGGGAGATGTTGAAGCACAGGAGTTGGCTAACGTCCTAAATGTCCCAAATGTGAGTACGCTTCGCAAGTTTGTGGAGCCATTAAATAGAGTCTTGGGACCACCTCCGAAGCCTTAGATTGAGAAAGCACCAAAGTTGGAGTTAAAGGGTCTCCCTTCTCATCTCAGGTATGCATTCTTAGGTGCTAATGAATCTTTACATGTAATCCTTTCTTCTTCTTTGTCTGAATTGCAGGTTGAGGCG
Source organism: Solanum piurae (assembly GCA_029582685.1). Lineage (NCBI taxonomy): Eukaryota > Viridiplantae > Streptophyta > Magnoliopsida > Solanales > Solanaceae > Solanum > Solanum piurae. Next base: position 11,944 of record JAJOOO010005129.1, read on the forward strand.
TCTCTGAAAATATTGAGGAAGAGGAAAAGAGCGATAGGATGGCAGATGACTGACATACATGGCATCATCCCAACTTTATGCATGCACAGGATATTCATGGAGGAGGGTCACAAGTCAATTGTCCAACCGCAGCGTAGGCTAAACCCAGTGATGAAAGATGTGGTGCGCAAGGAGGTGATAAAATGGCTAGATGCGGGTATTGTCTATCCAATTTCGCACAGTAAGTAGGTCAGCCCAGTTCAGTGTGTGCCTAAAAAGGAAGGCATGATGGTGATCACCAATGAAAAAAATGAGTTGATTCCAACCAGGACAGTGACAGGATGGCGAATATGCATGGATTACAGAAAATTGAATGAAGTCACCAAAAAGGATCACTACCCGGTTCCTTATATTGATCAGATGCTGGACAGGTTGGCTGGACAATAATATTATTGTTTCTTGGATGGCTATTCAGGATACAACCAAATTGTGATTGCACTAGAGGACCAGGAGAAAATTACATTCACTTGCCCGTATGGGACATATGTTTTCAAGAGAATGACGTTTGGGCTATGCAATGCTCCAGCCACCTTCCAAAGATGCATGATGGCTATCTTTCATGACATGGTTAAAGATTTTGCGGAAATATTCATGGATGACTTCTCAGTATTTGGGGATTCTTTTGACAGGTGCTTGGAGAATTTGGACAGGGTGCTGGCTAGATGCGAGGAAACTAATCTCGTCCTAAACTGTGGAAAATGTCATTTCCTAGTGAAGGAAGGAATTGTGTTGGGCCATAAGGTGTCAAAGAGAAGGCTGGAAGTTGATCGTGCCAAAGTGAAAGTAATTGAAAAGCTACCTCCCCCAATTTCTGTTAAAGGGGTACAAAGTTTTTTGGGTCATGCTGGTTTCTATAGGAGATTCATCAAGGATTTCTCTAAGATTGTAAGACCCATGTGCAGTCTCCTAGAGAAGGATATGAAATTTGTATTTGATGAGCAATGCATGCAAGCTTTTGAAACCTTGAAGAAGAAGCTCCAATCCTAACTTCCCCAAATTGGGAGCTTCCTTTTGAGCTGATGTGTGATGCAAGTGATGTGGTTGTGGGAGCAGTGTTGTGGCAAAGGAAAGAGAAGGTGCTTCACTCAATATATTATGCAAGCAAAACACTGGATGCTGCTCAAACCAACTACACAGTGACTGAAAAAGAAATGTTCGCCTTGGTCTATGCTTTTGACAATTTAGGTCTTACCTGGTAGGTACTAAAGTTGTTGTTTATACTGACCATGCAGCTATCAGGTACTTGTTCAACAAGAAGGATGCAAAATCGCGGTTAATCAGGTGGATTCTATTGCTGCAAGAGTTTAACATCGACATCAAGGATCGAAGAGGTTCTGAAAACCAGATTGCAGACCACCTGTTAAGATTGGAGAGTTCGTCACATGTGGGAGAGCAAGGTCAAATTAAAGAGGAATTCCCTGATGAACAACTATTGGCGCTAGAGGTGATCGAACTACCATGGTATGTAGACATTGTTAATTATTTGGTTAGCGGATTGTTTCCACCAGGTGCAACCACACACCAAAAGAAGAGACTTATTTTATGATGCACGGTTCTATAGATGGGATGAGCCATATCTCTTCAAGCAAGGGCCGAACAAAATGATGAAGAGGTGTGTGCCTGAGTCAGAGATGAGACAAGTGATGGATAGTTGCCACTCGTCTACATATGGTGGTCATCATGGAGGTGAACGCACACCGCATAGGGTGCTCCAATCAGGTTTATTTTGGCCTACTTTGTTTAGGGATGCTGCAAGGTATGTGAAAAGTTGTGATCAATGCCAGAGGATGGGGTCTATTTCCAGATGACATGAGATGCCCTTGCACAACATCTTAGAGGTTGAAATATTTGATGTTTGGGGGATCAACTTCATGGGGCCATTCCCTCCATCGAATGGAAATCAATACATACTTGATGTTGTGGACTATGTGTCAATATGGGTTGAGGCAGTGGCATTGCCGATCAACGATGCTAAAGTGGTGTTGAAGTTTCTAAAGAAGCACACCTTCACTCAGTTTGGAACTCCAAGAGCAATAATCAGTGATGGAGGGACACACTTCATAAATCAAGTAGTAAAGAATATCTTAGCTAAATATGGAGTCAGACACAAGGTAGCTACAGCATACCACCCTCAAACTAGTGGCCAGGTAGAAGTGTCAAATAGGGAAGTGAAGCAGATTCTATAGAAAGCAGTGAATGCCCAAAGGAAAGATTGGGCAATGAAGCTTGATGATGCATTATGAGTGATCTTGGGCGAATTTATGCGCCTAATAACCAATTTATCCCATATATATAGCTAAGTTGAGAGCATTTTTAGTAGTCGGAATTAAGTTTTGAGGGTCTTTTGATGTCGCGTCTTCTAACCAATATGATTAGATATTTCAGGGTGAAATTAAAATAAGAACGAGCCAAAATAGGGCACCTGATCAGTGGTTGGAAAATAGAAGACGAAGTTGCGGAGAAAAAGAGCCCAGAAGCTGGAGATACACTACGGGGGAGTATCTCCGCGTCACGGAGCTGAGATGTGTGTGCAGAAAAGGAACTCCACTTAACAGTGGAGTGCGCGATGGGAGCACGTCACGGAGTGATTTCTCCTTTGCGCAACTATAAGCGAGGGAACAAGTCCGCGTCGCGGACCTGGACACCAGAAATTGGCCACGTGTTTTAGCTTAGACTATAAATAGTTTAAGTGTTTTATTTCATAGAGGACCAGTTTTAGAAAGAGGGAGAGTAGCGATTTGGGCGATTTGGGCGATTTGGCTAATCCTTTCAAGGGCTTTTCTTCTACTCCTTCATTTTGGTAAACTTCTTTATGATCCATAACTATTATTTGAGAATCTTTTGTGTTATGAGTAGCTAAAGTCTCTTATTCTATGGTTGTAGCTATGATTTATGGCATATTAATATTTGTTTCTAGCATTAGATGGGTTTTGTGATTTATGCTTACATTCTTGTTTAACTATTTTAATGCATGATCAACATTAAAATAAACTTTTTGTCTGCTCTTGAACTCGGAAGATGAATAGAGGGATAGACCAAAGAATGTGAGAGGTGTGTTCACTCTAGTGTAAAATCAGAGTGTTTTGTATATAGGATAGTTTTATGTCTATATACCGCGCTTGGTTAATGTGCAAGAAGATAGTTTAATGCTCCGCTATTGGTAAATGCCTATCCCCGCTCAACGATGTAGTTAGGCTGTCAACGGTGGTAGGCGATTAGAGGTCGAGAGATCATGATCGTAAAATGAACCTTGCCAATCCATAAGGAAGTTAGTCCATCGAATGCTAGGATAATTGAATTTTATGCCGGAAATCGAGTATGCTGCAACCCTGGATTACTATTTCATATTGAGGAATTCTCTTGTTTAGAATTGTTTGCTTGTAGTACTTAATTTGGGAGATTGTTCAACTTAGTAATTATATTCAAGTTTCTAAAATTGTTTGCCACATAAGTAAATTTATTTTAAACTCAACAAAGTTATTGTCTGTGATTTGAAGTCCCTTGGGCTCGATAATTCGGCTCGAAAGAGTCGATGTACTACTTGCGTGACCACGTGCACTTGCGTGTGCTTATAGACGCAACAAGTTTTTGGCGCCGCTGCCGGGGACTTTAAATTCGGCAGATATCTAATATTTGAGGGTCTAAATTTTTGTACAAGTGTTGACAACTTGATCTTGGCTCTTCATTACACAGGTTGTGTCAGGTTTGCACACTGGAAGACAACCAGGACTTAGTAGAGCCTTTAGCTGAATCGGAGAGATTTGTTCGTTACCGGAGAAGGCAAAGAAGACTAACTTATCATGTTCCTCTTGTGGCTAGTGAACCAGAAACTTCTAAAGAAATGAGGGATCAAGAACCACCGGTAGTAATGGCAGAAATGAAAGTGAGGGATGTGGCAATCCCACAAACCACCAATGTTACCTCAAGTATTCAGAAACCTGCACCTAGTGGGATATTTGAATTGAAGCAAAACATGGTGCAACTATTGCACACAAACGGGCAGTTCACTGGTCTATCTCATGAGGACCCATGAGTGCATATCCAGAATTTCCTAGAGATCAGTGACACATACACTCCAATTGGAGTGAACTCTGATTATGTGAGGCTCACATTATTCCCTTTTTCTCTGCTGGGGGAAGCAAAAAGATGGTTGAACTATGAGCCCGCAAATTCCATAACAACTTGGGATGATCTTGCCCGAAAGTTTTTGATAAGGTTTTTTCCATCTGGTAAAACAGCCAAGCTGAGAAGCGACATATTAAGATTCCGACAGAAAGGAGGGGAAAACTTGTACCAGGCTTGGGACAGGTTTAAGTCCCTGCTACTAAGCTGTCCACATCACCATCAAGCTAACGAAATGTTGGTCCATACCTTCATTGAAGGGTTGGAACCAAACACAAAAGATTTACTTGATTCTGCTGCAGGTGGACAAGCTTTGGAGAAGATATATGCTGAGTTGTTTACATTACTTAATAGAATTTCACAGGGTAACCACGGTTAATCAGGTGGATTCTATTGCTGCAAGAGTTTGACATTGAAATCAAGGACCGAAGAGGTTCTGAAAACCAGATTGCCGACCACTTGTCAAGATTGGAGAATTCGTCACATGTGGGGGAGCAAGGCCAGATTAAGGAGGAATTCCCTGATGAGCACCTATTGGTGTTGCATGTGAATGAACTACCATGGTATGCTGACATTGTTAATTATTTGGTTAGCGGATTATTTCCACCAGGTGCAACCACACATCAAAAGAAGAGGCTCATTTACGATGCTTGATTCTACATATGGGATGAGCCTTATCTCTTCGAGCAAGGGCCGGACAAAATGATGATGAGGTGTGTTCCTGAGTCCGAAATGAGGCGAGCGCATGGTGCATAAGGTGCTTCAATCAGGTTTTTTCTGGCCTACGTTGTTTAGGGATGCTGCAGGTTATGTGAAAAGTTGTGACCAATGTCAGAGAATGGGGTCCATTTCCAGAAGACATGAGATGCCCTTGCATAACATTTTGGAGGTTGAAATATTTGATGTCTGGGGGATCGACTTTATAGTGCCATTCCCTCCTTCGAATGGAAATCAGTACATACTTGTGGCTGTGGACTATGTGTCAAAATGGGTTGAGGCCGTGGCGTTGCCGACCAACGATGCTAAAGTGGTGTTGAAGTTTCTTAAGAAGCACATCTTTACTCGGTTTGGAACCCCTAGAGCAATAATCAGTGATGGAGGGACACACTTCATAAATCAATTGGTGAAGAATATCTTAGCTAAATATGGAGTCAGACACAAGGCAGCTACAACATACCACCCTCAAACTAGCGGCCAGGTAGAAGTGTCAAACAGGGAAGTGAAGCAGATTCTACAGAAAACATTGAATGCCCAAAGGAGAGATTGGGCAATGAAGCTTGATGATGCATTATGGGCATACATGACCGCGTATAAAACACTAATAGGGACTTCTCCCTATCACTTAGTGTTTGGTAAAGCGTGTCACCTTCCAGTTGAATTAGAACATCAGGCTTATTGGGCAATGAAGAAATTGAACCTGGACCCGGAACTAGCAGGCAGAAAAATGATGGGTCAACTACATAAATTGGAGGAATTCAGACTCCATGCTTATGAAAATGCTAGGCTCTATAAGGAGAAAACCAAAAGATGGCATGATAAGCATATTGTGTCTCAAACTTTTGAGCCTGGGCAAAAGGTATTATTGTTTAACTCTAGATTGAGGTTGTTTCCAGGTAAGTTGAAGTCAAAATGGAGCGGACCATTCGAGGTGGTGCGCATAACTGACCACGGCGTTGTCGAGTTGTGGAATGAAGGAAGGCAATCCACGTTCCTTGTGAATGGAATAAGGGTGAAACATTACTTCGGACAAGAGGTGGTTCGAGAGGAAGAAAGCCTGGAGTTGAGCAATGAATGAGGGGGAGCTGAGTCGAGCCGCGACGTTAAATCAGGCGCTACTCGGGAGGCAACCCGAGACTTTGTAATTTAGAAGATAGTCCCGTTGTATTTTATTTGAATAGGCTAGTTGGTTTAACGTTAGTTATAGGTTAGTGCAATCATCTTAAAAGATGTAATTTGTAATTTAAAGAGAAAAATCAAGCAATTTTTGGGCGAGAAAACAGTGAAGTCGGCAATAGTTATATATATATAATTCAATTAAGGAATAAACCTTGGTGAATGAAGTTAGAATGAAAATGGGGGGGAAAGGTGAATGTAAATTCTTTGCAACAAGGGGCCAATAGTTCCAAGAAAAGGAACTTAAGGAGGAGGTTATTGAAAGAAGGTCCAAAATGATGGTTGTTGTACATTAAAGCGCTTGGGAACGCAGCCACTTTATATATCTGAAAAATAGTCCCTACCGGTCCCCTAGCCTGCATTACAACCCTTAAAAGACATAATTGATCTTGAACTTCCGTATTCTCTAATGTAGTGAGGCAGTACACTAAGGGCAAGCCTAAGGTTCGTTGGTTGTGGCATGTGAATTCCTTCGAGAGTGAGCGAAATTGTTTCACGCACCCAGTGTTTGTATGAAGAGGTTATGCGTGAGTAAATCAGGGTGTTCATTTGTGGTGAGGGCATATGTTTAATGAGGTCTGATAACTGATATATCTGTGGATCCAAAAATTGTGCATGAGTTTGCTGCGATATAAGAGTCATTTCTTGAGGCTAGATGTTCTTGCACGTGTCATCCTAATGTTGTGTGGAGCTATGATAGTTGTGTGGCCAAAGATGAAATGCCATTAGGGGTAGTGTAGTAGAGTTGTCGTCTTGAGAGTGTAGAAGTGTTCGAGGACGAACAAAGCTATAAGTGTGGGGTGGTGATATTGGGCGTATTTATGCGCCTAATAACCAATTTATCCCATATATATAGCTAAGTTGAGAGCATTTTTAGTAGTCGGAATTAAGTTTTGAGGGTCTTTTGATGTCGCGTCTTCTAACCAATATGATTATATGTTTCAGGGTGAAATACAAAGAAGAACGAGCCAAAATAGGGCACCTGGTCAGAGGTTGGAAAATAGAAGACGAAGTTGCGGAGAAAAAGAGCCCAGAAGCTGGAGAATACACTACGGGGGAGCATCTCCGCGTCACGGAGATGAGATGTGTGTGCAGAAAAGGAACTCCACTTAACAGTGGAGTGCGCGATGGGAGTGCATCGCGGAGTGGTTTCTCCTTTGCGCAACTATAAGCGAGGGAACAAGTCCGCGTCGCGGACCTGGACACCAGAAATTGGCCACGTGTTTTAGTTTAGACAATAAATAGTTTAAGTGTTTTATTTCATAGAGGACCAGTTTTAGAAAGAGGGAGAGTAGCGATTTGGGCGATTTGGCTAACCCTTTCTAGGGCTTTTCTTCTACTCCTTCATTTTGGTAAACTTCTTTATGATCCATAACTATTATTTGAGAATCTTTTGTGTTATGAGTAGCTAAAGTCTCTTATTATAGGGTTGTAGCTACGATTTATGGCATATTAATAATTGTTTCTAACATTAGATGGGTTTTGTGATTTATGCTTACATTCTTGTTTAACTATTTTAATGCATGATCAACATTCAAATAAACTTTTTGTCTGCTCTTGAACTCGGAAGATGAATAGAGGGATAGACCAACGAATGTGAGAGGTGTGTTCACTCTAGTGTAAAATCAGAGTGTTTTGTATATAGGATAGTTTTATGTTTATATACCGCGCTTGGTTAATGTGCAAGAAGATAGTTTAATCCTCCGCTATTGGTAAATGCCTATCCCCGCTCAACGATGTAGTTAGGCTGTCAACGGTGGTAGGCGATTAGAGGTCGAGAGATCATGATCGTAAAATGAACCTTGCCAATCCATAAGGAAGTTAGTCCATCGAATGCTAGGATAATTGAATTTTATGCCGGAAATCGAGTATGCTGCAACCCTGGATTACTATTTCATATTGAGGAATTCTCTTGTTTAAAACTGTTTGCTTGTAGTACTTAATTTGGGAGATTGTTAAACTTAGTAATTATATTCAAGTTTCTAAAATTGTTTGCCACATAAGTAAATTTATTTTAAACTCAACAAAGTTATTGTCTGTGATTTGAAGTCCCTTGGGCTCGATAATCCGGCTCGAAAGAGTCGTTGTACTACTTGCGTGACCACGTGCACTTGCGTGTGCTTCTGGATGCAACAATGGGTATACAGGACCGCTTATAAGACACCAATAGGGACTTCTCCCTATCACTTGGTGTTTGGTAAAGGGTGTCACCTTCCAGTTGAATTAGAACATCAGGCTTAATGGGCAATGAAGAAGTTGAACCTGGACTCGGAACTAGCAGGGAGAAAAAGGATGGGTCAACTACATAAATTGGAAGAATTCAGACTCCATGCCTACGAAAATGCTAAGCTCTATAAGGAGAAGACTAAACGATGGCATGATCAGCATATTGTGCCTCAACTTTTTAAACCAGGGTAAAAGGTATTATTGTTTAACTCTATATTGAGGTTGTTTCCAGGTAAGTTGAAGTAAAAATTTAGCGGACCATTTGAGGTGGTGCGCATGACGGACCACGGCGCTGTAGAGTTATGGAATGAAGGAAAGCAATCCACGTTCATTGTGAATGGACAAAGGGTGAAACATTACTTCGGACAAGAGGTGATTCGAGAAGAAGAAAATTTGGAGTTGAGCAATGAATGAGAGGGAGCTAAGTCGTGTCGCGACGTTAAATCAGGCGTTACTCGGGAGGCAACCCGAGACTTTGTATGTTAGAAGATATTCCCGTTGTATTTTATTTGAATAAGTTATCTTAAAAGTTGTAATTTGGAAAAAAATAATATATATATATATATATATTAGGGAGAGAAAACAGTGAAGTCCGCGACCTCACCGCGTCGCGAACTTGTTTCTGCAAGAGGACAACCCCAAGCGAAAATGGGGCGTGTAAACCAGTGAAGTCCGCGACAGGAGCGCGTCGCGGACTTGTTTCCTCCATATGATGGATGCCCCAGGCAAAGCTGTGAAAAACAACAAGGCATGTCCACGACTGCTCCGCGTCGCGGACCTGGTAAGTTTTCGAGTATTTTCATTTAAAAATTTGGGTTTTACCCGGCTAATATGGTAAAACCCGACCCCCATTCCCTTTTAATCCCCAAATCCATCCCTTAAACTCTATTTTCTCTTCTAAATTTCTTTATTCCCGTTTCTCCTTCAACCCTAACTCTTTCCAAAAACAAATCTGTGTCGCGATGTTGGAATTTCTCACCAAGTTCTTCAGTTTTTGTGGGTCTAAGCACGAAAGGTATGTGGCTTACACACTATTGTTTCTTTCTTTGGATGATTTACTTAAGTTAGGGCAAATATTCATGTCGGTGATGGGGAAGTTAGTCTAGTATGTTTAAATTGTTGTTCTTTGTGGTTTTCTGCTTAATTACTATTAGTCATGGTGGTAAAATTTGTTGGAATGCATTTGGTTGACCATATAACTCAAAAATTGGGGTTTGGGAAGTCTTGAGTGGAAAATAGGTTATGAGGGAAGTAATTGGAGTAGAAGGATGTGTGTTAGTTCGAATTCTTGAGTAGAATCTAAGATGTTTGGGTTTGTATGTTTGGGTTGGGGTGAATTATGTGAATCATATGCTGAAACTGACATTGGGAAGTCTGAGTACCGTGTTGTTTGTGAAGTTGTGCTCGAGAGTAGGTGTGGGGTGGCCCTCCATTATTGAGTCTCAATAACTGATATGAACTTTGTCTAATTGCAGGTTACCATGTCTAGCACACAAAGGTCGGGGAAAGCGGTGGCGTCTAGCAGCCATAAGAGAGTAAGAACGGGCACTACCATTCCCCCGGCACCTGCAGTCCCAAGAGGACAAACTCAGCCCTACGGGGCCAAAGGTGTCACATCGGAGGGCAAGAAGTGGTACAAATCACACACGAAAGCCAAGTACTTCTCGGATGTGATACTTGATGATGTCAACTTAGAGAGAGAGTTCCCACACATTATGCGTCGCCTACAAGAGCTGCACATGGGTTTCATCTTTCAAGATCCATCAGAGTGCAATGTTAGTGTGGTGCAGGAATTCTACACAAATTGGAAGCCTGATGCCCGTTCTCACTTTGTGACAGTGTGGGGCGTGGAGGTCCTTCTGACACCTGCAACGCTAAATTAAATCTTAGGGACTACAGATGCCCCTCATGATATACTCACGGGAATTAATATTAATTCTTCATATCAACAGATTCGACATGCTTTGTGTGGGGCGCAATCCACTATGAAATGGATTCGAGATGGGCACCGTGGTTATCACCAGTCATATCCTTATGCTCACATGAATCGGGAAGCTCGGGTGTGGTTAAAAATTGTCATGAATTGTCTGATACCAGGGCTGCATTTTACCGAGGTGACGATAGATCGAGTATGCTTGGTCTATGCTCTAATAAAGGACCTACCCATCAATGTAGGAGCGGTGCTAAAATCGGCCATGCGCAAGGCTAGAGTACATCGAGATCGAAGGTATGCATTTGGGGGACTAATTACTAATTTGTGCAGGCGAGCTGGAGTTCCAGAGGAAAGTGTGGACTACATGGCGCCTCTGTTCACCACACCCCTAGATGCCACTAAGACAAAGGAGTCGGAGAACGTGCATGGGACCACCCTCACCACAACAGAGCGCAATCGGAAGGATGAGATGATCATGGCGCGCATGTTTGGATTGGAGATGTTGCGTCATAGAAATGGATGCCTAGCTTCAACTCAGGAGCAGTTGGATGAAATTGCAACGAAGTACCCCTTGAATGAACATGCTGAGGCATTGCTGGGATTTGGACTTGCATTTATCAAACCCGTATGGGATGATGTTCCAACTGATGAGGACAAGAGGCGAACCATGTCGGATAGTGAATCCGATTCGGAAGTAGAGGAGGGTGACCTTTTGGCTCTTGAGGGCACCGACGGTGATGCCGACATGGATGAATGATCAGGGAGGTCCACCCGCCCTACCTTGCTTTCTTTTTGAATTATGTCACACTGTGGACAGTGTTGGGTTTTCAGTGTGGGATGGGGACTATATCTGTGTAATAAGTTTTTGTTTGTGTTTGCTATTTTGTTTTGGGTTCCTTGGTAGTTGTTTTCGGTTCTTTAGCCAAGGACAGTCCCGTTGAACTGTAAAAAAAAGATTTTGTTTCTTAGGATTGTGTCAGTGTCATAGTTGAGTTAAGCCGCCCTATGATAGATGGATGAAGACCGTCTTAAGGGCAGTTTTCGTCTTTTGGGTCTGTAGGATTGGCTTTTGGCTAAGGCTGCGCAACTGTTTTGAGTTGGAATGAAAGTTGAAAACATTGGATGACTTTGTGTTGAGACATCTAGGCTCTTTTATGTGACTCTAAATGCGTATGCTTAAAATGAATTTGTGTCAGTGACTGGGAAGTAGTATATAGTGATCAGTTCTGAGTTGAATGTGTGCCAAGTGTGTAAGATTTGTGCATTCCTTGCTATTGATTGAGGTTCAGAACTTGCCCGGTGTGTCTGCATAGCTAAAAAAGAGGATAAGGAATTTGGGAAGTGATATAGACAATTCTTTGATAGCCCTGATTGTGCCTTCTTGTACCCACCTTGATGTATATCCCTAGTTAACCCCTTCGAGCCTTGAACTTATTCTTTGGTAGCCTATTTTGAAGCTAATACCCATTCCTTCTCTAGCCTATAAATTTGAACCAAAAGATCCTAAGCGCTTTGTGTAAACAAGAATGAAGGAAGCAGAAGTTCCGTGGCAAGCCCTAACATAAGTTTGGCTCATGAAAAAGAAGAAGATACCAATCAATAAATAAATAAACTTTGATGAATGAAGTTAGAATGAAAATGGTGGGAAGAGGTGAATGTAAATGCTTTGCAACAAGGGGCTAATGGTTCCAAGAAAAGGAGCTTAAGGAGGAGGTTATTGAAAGAAGGTCCAAAAATGAAGTTTGTTGTGCATTAGAGCGCTTGGGAATGCAGTCACTTTTTATATCTGAAAAATAGTTCCTACCGGTCCCCTAGCCTGCATTACAATCCTTAAAAGACCTAATTGATCTTGAACTTTCGTATTCTCAAAAGTAGTGAGGCAGTACACTAAGGGCAAGCCTATGGTTCGTTGGTTGTGGCATGTGAATTCTTTAGAGAGTGAGCGAAATTGCTTCCCGCACCCATTTTTGTATGAAAATGTTATGTGTGAGTAAATCAGGGTGTTCATTTGTGGTAAGGGCACATGTTTAATGAGGTCTGATAACTGATATATCTGTGAATCCAAAAGTTGTGCATAAGTTTGCTGCTGTATAAAAGTCTATTCTTGAGGCTAGATGGTCTTGCACGAGTCGTCCTAATGAATGCATAGTATTTGTCATATTGTGTGAAGCTATGATAGTTGTTGTGGCCAAAGCTAAAATGCCATTAGGGGAAGTGTAGTAGAGTTGTCGTATGTTGGAAAGTGTAGAAGTGTTCGAGGGCGAACAAAGTTGTAAGTGTGGGGTGGTGATCTTGGGTGTATTTATGCGCCTAATAACCAATTTATCCCATATATATAGCTAATTTAAGAGCATTTTTCATTGTCGGAATTAAGTTTTGAGAGTCTTTTGATGTCGCTTCTTCTAACCAATATGATTTGATGTTTCAAGGTGAAAAGCAAAGAAGAACGAGCCAAAATAGGGCACCTGGTCAGAAGTCAGAAAATAGAAGACGAAGTTGCGGAGAAAAAGGGCCAAGAAGCTGGAGAATACACTACGAGGGAGCATATCCGTGTCGCGGAGCTAATACGCGTATGCAGAAAAAGGAATTCCACTTAACAGTGGAGTGCGCGATGGGAGCGCGTCGCGGAGAGGTTTCATTTGTGTGCAACTATAGGCGAGGGAACAGGTCCGCGACGCGGACCTAGACACCTGAAATTGTCCACGTGTTTTATTTTAGCCTATAAATAGTTTAAGTGTGTTATTTCTATTATTATCCGGTTTTAAAAGACGGGAGAAGATCGATTTGGGTGATTTGGCTAACACTTTCTAGGGCTTTTCTTCTACTCTTCATTTTGGTAAACCTTTCTTTGATCCATAAACATTATTTGATGATCTTTTGTTCTATGAGTAGCTAAATTCCCTTATTCTAGGGTTGTAGCTACGATTAATGGTATATTAGTATTTGTTTCTAGCATGAGATGGGCTTTTTTGTGATTTATGCTTACATTCTTGTTTAACTATTTTAATGCATGATCAACATTGAAATAAACTCGTGTCTGCTCTTGAACTCGGAAGATGAATAGAGGGATAGACCAAAGAATGTGGGAAGTGTGTTCATTCTAGAGTAAAGTTAAAGTGTTTTGTATATAGGGTAGTCTTATACCTATATACCGCGCTTGATTATTATGCAAGATGATAGCTTAATGCTCCGTCATTGGTTCATGCCTATCCCCGCTTAACGATGTAGTTAGGCTGCCAAGGGTGTTAGGCGATTAGAGGTCGGAAGATCATGATCATAAAATGAACCTTGCAAATCCATAATGAGGTTAGCTTGTCGAATGCTAGAATACATTAATATTATGCCGAAAATTGGGTTATGCTGCAACCCTAGATTACTTTCTCATATTGTGAAATTCTCTTGTTTGAAACTGTTTGATTGTAGAATTAATTTGTGAAATTGTTCAACTTAGTAGTTATAAACAAATTTCTAAAATTATTTGTCACATACGTAAATTTATTTTAGACATAACAAAGTTGTTATTTGTTGATTTGAAGTCCTTTGGGTTCGATAATCCGGCTCAAAAGAGTCGATGTACTACTTGAGTGACCACGTGCACTTGTGTGTGCTTTTGGAAGCAACAAGCTACCTTAATAAAGGCATATTCTACTTGCTCTCCTTACTCATCTTCTGAGTGCTACCAACCCTCCTAAAGGTACCCTTGAGCTCATTGAGAAAATTATTGCAAGGTTCTTTTAATTTGGTCTGGAAAAGATTCTGGAGGAAAGCATCACTGGATTGAGTGGGATAATTTGAGTTACCCCTTTGAAGAAGGTGGTGCGAATTTTAGAAAAAAATCAGATGTTTGTATGGCCTTCAAGGCTAAGCCATGGTGGAACCTAAGAACCTCTTCTTGTATTTGGGTAGACTACATGATGACTAAGTACCTCGAGAATCAACACCTTGTAAAGACTTAATGGTCCTCTGGAAACTCTCAGAATTGGAAAGCCATATGTGAAGCTAATCATTGGTGGAACAACACATTTACTGGAAGCTTGGAAGAGGAGAAGTCGATTTTTGGTTTGATAAATGGTCTGCTCTAGGACCCTTGTACCTACTCTACCCCATTAACGAAGGACATATCTCTATCAAGCTAAACATTGCTCTTAATAATAGTGAATGGAACTAGAATTTACTCCAAGTAGAGCTCCTCCCTAATGATATGAAGAACAATATCGTCAACTTGAGGATTATTCTAAACGACCTCACAAATGACAAAGCTATCTGGGAAAACACCAATTTTGGCCACTTCACTCTCCACTCTGTTTGGGATATATTAGAAAGAAAATAGATCACAACAATGCCACCAACAAGATCTGGAACAGTAGCATCCCATTTAAAATGGCTTTCCTTACATGGAGAGCTATTTATAATAGGCTGCCTACTGATGAGAAAGTGGCTAAGTTGGGCTTCAATACTATCCTAGGATGTCATTGTTGTGCTGCGAGTAAGGAGAACAACAACTTGGAAACAGTGAATCACATATTCTGTCAGGGTGAACATGCTAGAAGAGTGTGGTGTGAGATTGCTAGTACACTAGGAGTGAGACTCACCCATAGCTCTCTTAAAATCTGCATCCTCAATTAGTGGAATACAATTACAAAGAACCCCATTGGTAATTTTATTATTCAGGCTCTCCCCTCAATAATTTGTTGGGAGATATGGAAAGCAAGATGCTCTAACAAATTTGATGTTATTAACCCTTCTATATACAAAACTAAAGCTAACATTCTTTTTACCATTGTGCAGATTACCAAGAAGAAATTTGGCAAAGCTAACATTGTAAAGTCTTGGAGAAATATTCATTACATTCTGGATGCCGAAATTCACTACAGAACCACTACCATAGTTAAATGGATACAACCTCCTAATATGTCTGTAAAACTCAACAGTGATGGTAGTTGCATCAAGATCGTTGTGGTGGAGGTGGTCTGATCAGAAACTCATTGGGAACCTCTTGTTTGCTTAATGCATCAACTTGGGATCTGGTATGAGCAACATCGCAGAAATGGCTGCTCTTATTTATGGCCTTAAATGGTGTGTTAATAGAGGCTTCTCTAAAGTCTGGATTGAAACAGACTCCATGTTGTTAACAAGATGTATTGAAAGAGATTGGGATGGAAGATTAGTGATACGGTTCAAGATGCCAGAAAATTAATTGAAGAGCATGGTTATCATATTAACCATTGCTTTAGGGAGACAAATAAACCTGCACACAAGCTCTCCACCTTGAGTCATGGCATTGAAGGGCTTCATCTCTTCAACTCTTTTTTCGGTCCTTCGTAAGCAAGTTAGAGGTTTCTACATTATGGATAGATGAGATTTCTCAACCTTTAGAACTAAGCCAATGAGCCTTGTCAGTACTATTTACGAGCCCCCCTAAATTGTATGTCATGTTCAATTAGCTTTTGAGCTAATCTGGACACCCTTTTTTTTGTGATACTCAGTAGAACAACCCTACACTGTTACTATCCCTTAATCATGTCAAAGTTTGGGATGCCAAACTCAAAGTTGTACTTTTGCCCATATCAATGATCAAAGTTGAAAATTAAAAAAAAAACCACTTGTAAATAATTTGCTTTATTGGGTACAAATGTTCTTTTTCCTATTAAAATATACTAGTTGATTCAAATTGAAGTAAATTAGATAAATTAAGAAATAGAAAGTAACTGTAAATTTAATTATGTATGATTTTAATTAATAGTAAAATTTCATAAATATGTGCATAATAATTAGTAAGAGATTAGTAACAAACTATTAAGAAAATTTTAATTAGTCGAACGAATAAATACATAATACTTTTTATATTCTGCTTAGAGGTATTTTGGTCATTCCAAATGTGCTATTGTTTGCTTAATACATGCTTCTCACTAGAGCCGTCAATATGGGCTAGGCCTGGCCTAACCCGTGATTTGATAAGGCTGGGCTACGATTTTTTGCAACCCATTTAAGAAAAGGGCTTTTTAGCCCGACCTGAATAAATCTGCCGATTTGTGGGGCTTGAGAAATATTGATAGGGCCGGCCCGTGGGCCTAATAAAAATTAATTAAAAAATAAAAATAAAAATAAAATAGAGTACTAAAAATAACAATAGTTTAAACTCAAAATCTATTTAAAGTTTGAAATATTACAATTTAAATAAAAGTTATGTTTATAAAATATATACTACATAAAATAAAAATTTCCTAAAAATTCTAGGAAATCACTACATAGGTTAGCCTATGGAATATTGTCATAGTTTTTGTGTTTAATTATGATCATTGAAAAACAATTAGGTTAATATTTCTATTTAACTATTTATACTTTTACTTGAAATAAAACTTAATAAATATTATAAAAATAATTTTATTTGTAGATTTGATTAATAAGTAGTAACACTAACGTCATGTAATATTGTCTTGTCGGTATTTATAATAATATTTTTAAATTATAATTTAATTTAAAAAATATTTAAAAATATAAGGGCTGACCCGACAAAGCCTAAGCCCACACACTTGTGGGCTGGGTCGATCATTTTCTGACCCACACAAAAAAAGGACTAGCCTTACCTGATCCGTCAAATTTGAAAACCTGTATGAATTAGCTCGAATGAAATGGCCGGCCCATAGACAGCTCTACTTCTCACATTTAACATTTTACATCGCTCTGATCAGATCTGGTCGTCTCTTTTTACGTACGTATCTCCTTCATCTTTTATCTGCGTCTTTTGATTCTTCGTTTAATCTTGCCTCTTGGTCGAATTTATTTCTTTTTTGTGCATCTATATGTATTTGAGCTTCCTTTTCCGAACGAATTTGGGGGAAGTTTTGGTTCTTTGGAGGATTTGTAATTTTGAGCCGCCCTTGTGGTTAGGTGATGTATCCCACTTTAAATTTTAACTGCTATATTAAGTTCCTTTGCTATGTATAACACCCGATGTAGATTAAGTGCATTGATTGGGTTCTTGTTTTGGTTAGTGAAGCTTAATTTGGACCAAGTTCTTTGGTATGTTTTTATGGTGTTGTAAAGGATCCATATACATATACTAGCTTTTTGAAGGTTTTATCAAAGATCTTTGATAAGATTAGGATTTCTGGTGGTATTGTTTGTCAATAAGCCAAGTTGTTCTGTAGTTCAATTTCATTCAGGGATGAATAGAACTTTCAGACTTGGGATGTTTATATTTGCAGATTTCAAAGCGGTAATCATATTCAGAATTTGTGCCTGTTTTTTTTTTTTTGGGAGGATGTTGATGAAGTGAAGTTATAGTAAATTCAAGTGAGTTAGGTGAACTCTGTCTTTTATATAGCAAGGAGAATATTTTCCTATAGGAAAGAAATGAGGCAAACATTTCCTTATCCTCTTTGGTAATCTTCTGACATTTTTTCGTTCCATGTGTCTTGTCAGATTTGAAATTATAATTCTCAAGGGTCTCATGAGTGCCTAAGCTGTTTAGTTGTCACGACATGGATTCACCAGGTAAGATTTGAAAAGTTATAATTCTTAAAGAAGATTCTTGTTTTTGCTTATACTGTTTGTTTTCTCTCTACATGCACATATTTTAAGTTATAGTGATGGTTAGTTTTTTCCTGGATGCAAAATTTGGTTTTGGTTACTAAACTATTACGTGTTTTCTCAGTCAGTTGCTGAAAAATTCTTTGCTAAAAAATGGTAAATCTATTAAGAATTTAGCTGCAGTGCGATTTTCTATTTGTTTGTTGTGGTAAATATTGGAAGTTGCGTTTTTATGTGCATTTTATGTGAGTCCTGAATGATTTAGGAAAAGGCTACATTACTTTTGTTCTCAACTTTTGGTATGATGAATGTCGTTGTCTACTAGGAGGATATTTTTCGATTACAACCCTTTTTATTTTTGCATAAGATAAGCTTAGTGAGCTTCCACCTATCCTAAACAAGCTCTTTTTCTCTTGGGAACTCATTTTTGGAAAATAAACCAATTTTAAAAGAACATCTTTTCTGATTAGCCAGTGAGTTCCACTCCTCCATTATGGACGGAAGAGCCTATTTCTCAAATGGAGACAAGTCTTTCAATTTAACTAACATTAGCGAAGAAAGATTAAGATGGTTTTACTTACTTTACGAGGGCACTAGAAGGCTCATTAGCAAAATCAAAGCTTGCAAAAACGTGTGATGGACATGAGTGCTATGAAAGAGGCTTCACCGGAAGAGATGAATTTTAGTCGGAGATGCGGTAGGAAAATAGAGGCTACTTTTATAGAGTTCATTAGAAATTTAACAATTATGGTTGGTAGGTATGTTCAAATTTGAGGCATGGGTAGGTGATATGAAATTATTGGTGATCATTCGAGAAGTTATTGATGATGGAGGATGGTATGAAAGTGTACACAATCCTGTGGAAACCACAACAACCAACGACAAGAACTCTAGAATTAGGCAAGAACATATTTTGAAGATGAATGGTGTTGTTGTAGTTCAAAACAAAATCAATATTTACCAGAGACCAAAGCAAATAATGACCATTTTCTTGCCAAATGCCAAATTGGGAAATATAATGATCCTTTCAACATATCTCTCAATCAAGAACAACAACAACAACAACAATCCCACAAGTAGAGTTTGGGGAGGGTGGAATGTACACATATCTTAGCACTACCTCGTGGAAGTAGAGAGGCTGTTTCCGAAAGACCCTCAGTTTAAGTGCAACTAATTCAGGTAGAAAGAAGGAGACAATAAAGAAAATATAGCAGAAGAGAGCAAAAACAAGAACTAAATAGTGCTCAAGAAGTTGCTCACATATGGTTTCTTAACAGATGGAAGGTGAAGCTGATTGCGCATAATCACTTCCTTTTCAAAATGCCTTTTCGTCAAGAGGACGTTAAGGATCGTTTGGTATGCGGGATACGATCGGACATCTCAAGATTAAGTCTGGATAAAATTTATACTGTGTTTGGTTGATTGTATAAATTTATATCTGTTGTCCAAACGCAATATAAATTTTATCCCAATCATGGGATATCTCACCTTATCCCATCCAACTTGGAATTCTTTTATCCCATTTCCTAGGAAGGATAATTGTGTCTTGTGCTTATAATCCCATAACTCTAAGCCTAAGATAATTTAGTCTGCGCGTACCAAATGAGTAATTAGAGTTAAGGTGGGAGATTGGTATGGGAATGGTAGAAGAATATCTTTGGAACGGTGGTTGTCGGTTGCAGGGTTGACAATGATGGAACCATAATCTGCCAATAGATGGATAAAAACATTCAGAATTCCACTCCATGCTTATGCTTGGTTGGGAAGCTCCTTGAGAGTTATTACTGAATTGTGTGGTGACCTTGTTGAAACAAATAACAACATACCTAGTGTAATCACCCAAGTTGAGTCTGGGGAGGGTTGGATATGATGTACGCAAACCTTACCCTAGGGAGACGGTATTCAATGGACCCTTGCTTAAAAGAAATGTTTCCGAAGCAGGATTCTAAGAAAAATATGACATCAAAATAACAAGATACAAAGAAAATGAAGCAACAAGTAGTAATATTGATTGAATAATAAGAGACCGTGCAACTACTAAATAATACTACTAATAAGGAGAAGAGAGGAGGATGCTAGTTCCCTAGTTCTCCCACATAAAGTGCGACAACACTCCGCTACTTACTAACCTTCTAGCCTAATCCTCGGCCTCCAAATCTTCCTCTCTAGGGTCATGTCTTCAGTAAACTAGGTTGTGCTATGTCATGTCTAATCACCTCCCTCAGCTCTTTTTTGGCTTAGCTCTACCTCTCCTAAATCCTATTGCAACCAACCTCTCCCACCTCCTTATTGGCACATCTTCACACCTCCTCTTCACATGCCCAAACCATCTTGGCCTCGCTTCGCTCATTTTGTCCACTATATAGGTCACTCCCACCTTACCTCGTATGACTATGTTCCTAATCATATCTCTCCTGGTATGCCCACACATCCATATGTGCATCCTCATCTCCACTACCTTCATCTTCTGAACGTGGGTGTTCTTGACCGACCATCACTCTGCCCATACTACAATGCTGATCTAACCACCACTTTGTAGAGCACCTTATAGGCTCGACGACTCATTTCACCCTCTCTGCTCCAATACGATGTGCAACATCATCTTCAATCTCCCTGTCACTCACCCTGCTCCCATACGATTATGGGAAGACATTGGTAAATTACTAAATTATGAAGTGCTTTTACTCTGAATATTTACTTTGAAGTTGGGAATGGTGCACACATCTAATTCTTGAAGGATAGATGGCTAGGCAACTATACTCTTCAAGACGACTTTCCAAATCTGTTCAATATTGCCCAAAACCCCAACTCTGTCATTGCTACAAACAGGGAAGGGTTTACCGGGGACTTCAAATTTAGGAGAAACATTTGTGATTGGGAAATACATGAGTTGCTTGGCCTTTATGCTAGACTGCAACAAAGTAAGTAAATTCTCAGGCGGCGGAGACTTAAATGTGTGACTTATGGTGGAGGCAACTATACAGTCAAGGATGGATACCAGCTAAGGTGTTCTAGCAATTCTTTGATAAATAACTGGCTATGGAAACTCATTTGGAGACCCAAATTTTCACCAAAGTTTATCTGTTTCACCCTGGACAGCATTATTCGAGGCATGCTTCACACAAGATAATCTGATGAAAAGGAATTTCTAGCTACCAAACATACGTTACATGTGCCAAAAGGAAGCTGAAGGTACCTGCTATTTGCTTCTGCATTGTGAGGTGCCTTGGTTATGGTATATTTTACTTTCCGCATTTTTGGTCTCAAATGGGTAGCTCCTTATACAACGAAGGATGCTTATAAGAGTTGGAGTTTATGGAGAGTTGATAAAGCCATGAAGAAAATTAGGAAATGGTTCCTGCTTGTCTGTTTTTGTGCATTTAGACAGACAGAAACAAGAGATGTTTTGATGAAACTCCATTAGTGCTCTTTAAAGGTGTGGTGTATTGCTAATTTGTTTTGCTAGCCTTATTAACGACATTGACAAACTTTTGCCTTGCTGAAAGTATGGACAATGTTCGGATTTCATTAGCTCTCTAGATAGCTTAAGCAGTTGTGTATAGGGCCCAGCTATATTTTTGGTAAGCTCAAATGTCAAATCTTGTATCATGTACTTTCTGCATCTCCTTGATGCCTTTTACTGAAATCACTCCATTAAAAAAAATACTTGCTTTTCTTTTTGAGCATGCAAGGCTTCTTTGTTCACCAATCTATATGTTCATGTGAACTTTTGACTTGGATATTCATCTGTTTCAAAAAAAGAAAAAATCTGTTTCAAAAAGAAAAAGATATTCAGTTCCATGTGGAATTGAATTTAGTGCATTATGCTACTTTTTTGGCGTGTTCACTCATTTTGTGTTTTACTTGCTTCAGCTGGACGTCTGCGGGATACATCTGTTGTTGTTGTTACTCTGGAATCTAGTGAAGTATACATTATTGTTAGTTTGTCTTCAAGGACGGATACACAGGTGATCTATGTTGATCCCACAACTGGGAGTCTTCGCTATAATGCAAAGACAGGATATGCTATTTTCAATTCTCAAAATGAAGCCTTAGATTATGTGACAAATGGTTCAAAATGGCTGTGCAAGAGTATAATCTATGCCAGAGCTGTGCTAGGCTATGCTTCTCTTGGGAGCTATGGTTTACTTCTTGTTGCGACAAAGTTGTCGGTCAGCATTCCAAATTTGCCTGGGGGTGGATGTATATATACTGTAACAGAGACCCAATGGATCAAGATTTCACTTCAAAACCCTCAGCCACTGGGCAAAGGTGAAACTAAGAATGTTCAAGAAGTGATGGAGCTTGATATTGATGGCAAGCATTATTTTTGTGAATCACGGGATATTACTAGACCTTTTCCAAGTCGTATGCCCTTGCTGAATCCTGATGATGAATTTGTGTGGAATAAATGGTTTTCAATGCCCTTCAAAAAGATAGGACTTCCAGAGCATTGCATTGTTCTTCTGCAGGTTTTACTTCATACTTGGTACCTTTAGATATTGTACTTTTTTTGTGTGACATTTGACACTTGCTATGAGTTCCACTTGTATGCATATGATACAATGAAAAAACAGAAAGAAAAACAAAGCAAAGTCATATGATATTTGAAACAATAAGAACCTCATGTTTTCACTTTTTGTACAGTTGGTGTAAACCTTGTGATGTAAAAAGTGTAGTTGACATTGTAGATTTTCTCATCTCCTTCTACCTATGAAGGAACTGTTTTTGTTATGCACACCTTTTTTTTCCTCCTTTTGAACTGGTTAGGTAGTAGTTGTATTGAAAACAGAAATCTGGCACTAAGTTGGTGCCAAGGTTTTTTTTTCTGTTTTTTTTCAGGATTATTCCGTACAGAACAAGAAAGAGAAGATTTCAGCTATACAAAAGCCTATTTCTGTAGTGAGTCTATAAAGTCAAGCATACTATTTTCTCATCTTTAACATTCTGTAGGTTACACCAAAAAGCCAAAAACCATAAGCAGGTGCACTTAATCTTCTGTACACCTTCTATTTTCCCTACAAAACATCTGTACCTATTACCCCAACACATGCTAACACAGTATTCCAAATTTTCCTCGCTGATTTACTCATCCATCTAGTTGCCCAGCTGGCTAGAAGATCCTTTACTGCGTAGGGCATGGCAAAAGAGACTGAAAAGATAAAAAAGTTGCGACCAGATCTGTCTTGTGACTGTGCAGTGCAAAAATAGATGGCTGCTGCATACTTCTTCTCTTAAGGTTGCCTTGAGTAAGGTATGCATTGTGCAAAGCTGTCCACATAAAACAACTGACTTCGTAAGGAGTCTTCAACTTCCATAATCGCTAGAATTTTATAGCAAGAGTTCACTGAGAAAACTCCATCTACCTGCCTATTCCATATTGAAGTACCTGGTACCTGTTCTTCTAGGAACACCTTCTCAAGATCATCTAAAAGCAAGGCCATCCTAGGAATTTCCCAATCAAAACAGTTTCTACGAAAATCAAGATACAGTTGTTACTATTCCAGCAAGTTGAAACCAAAGCACCAGTCTTCAAAGTGAAATCGTAATGTTTGCACTCATTGCTATTATTAAGGAAAAAATATTTTTCTCCTCCAGATCTACCTGAGTCTCAAAAAATTGTGTAAGGTATGCATTGTGCAAAGCTGTCCACATAAAACAACTGATTTCGTAATTGGCTTATCAGTAAGTTATATGCTCTGTACCAGCCTTTTGAGAAGTTGAAGACATAAAATTGTGAATTTATGTGTCAATCAGTGTTATCAAAAGCAAAAAGCAAAAAAAAAGTCTTAAGGTCTGTTGGGTTTTAAGCGCAAAGTCAGATAAAGCATGGGCTTTAATGAAAAACGGTGTAAAGGGAAAAAAATACAAATATATATGTTTAGTTCAAGACTAATAATTATAAGCATA
The DNA here is from genome assembly GCA_029582685.1 of Solanum piurae. Taxonomy (NCBI): domain Eukaryota; kingdom Viridiplantae; phylum Streptophyta; class Magnoliopsida; order Solanales; family Solanaceae; genus Solanum; species Solanum piurae. The sequence goes on from JAJOOO010005129.1 coordinate 35,600, forward strand.
AATGATAAAGATATGAACAAAGAAATTGATTTTTTTTTTACGATAAAGCGAGATATCAATTGCTTAGTGTCGCCTCTTTAGAAGAGGCACACTGGCAAGGAAAAGTATGCGTTAGAACCTTGATGACGATACTGAATCGCACATTAAGCTAGGCGAAACACTCAACACATTTTGTGCCTCGCTTCAGGACTTAAGCGCGCCTTTGACAACACGGCTGTCAAATTTATTCTTTTTTGCTTGAATAGAAATATCATCTGATCCGTTCATGGATAGACTCCTCATGGCGATGATGTTGGTCCTTTGCACAATGGTCGCTGTTACCAATAGAATCTGATGACTTCTTGTTTTTTGATCTTTTATCCTGGTTGTTTTGAGTGTGTATTTGAGAAATCTTATCAACCACCTTCCCTCTTCTTATGCATTTTGACTTAAAATGCTAGTAAAATGGTGACATGATCATTCCACATCATATTTTAACATGTGGTCTTCTTTTAGGACTTTCAATTTTTTTGATAACTCTCGAAAGAATTAAGAAAGAACCATTAAATTGTTGGTTAAATTGGATGTAGAACTTCATTACTTACCTTGGTTTGATGATTTGATTGGTTACTATCTGAGCTGTTTTCTTGCTCTAGTTTATTCCACGCTTTTGTTCTTCTATTCCTATCTATGCTGTCTGTATTTGAATCGAAAACTGAAGTTGTAACTATCTTTCATCTCCTGTATCCGTACCTCTAGGTGCAATATTCTTTGTTTTTTGATAAATAGGATCAGAACTCTTACTGTTATGAACCATTATGCTGAATGTGATAATGTGAATTCTCATTGGGACGATGATAATCCATAGGGCTTTGCAGAATCCCGAAGTTTTGGAAGCTTAGGTCAGCAAGAAGGGGTTGTTGCCCTCACTGCTCGACGTAGTAGGCTCCATCCTGGGACTCGGTATCTAGCAAGAGGCTTGAATTCTTGCTATAGTACAGGTAGCATAAATTACCATGTACATGTTGAATTTGAATTTTTCTTTTTCCTTTTGTTGCCTTTGGGAACAGACCAGGTTATATCATTTGTCGAGAACGGAGACCAGGTTATTATTTACTGTGGTTCTTTGTGAATTTTGTTCTTATGGATATGGTTAAGAATATTCCTTTATAATAGCTCTGCATTTGTTCATTTATTCTCCCATTACTGTTTGTTTGACATAATTCTGCATGACTCTGCATGCTTTGGTTAGCGATAGTACATTATGTTTCAAACTTTATCTCTGGTGCAAAGTAGTTGTCTCTTTTCTTTCTCGAGCATTTCTGTGCTCATTTTATTGTTGATTGAATTGTCCAGAGATTCAGTGGTGTATGCAGAAATTTTTGGTGTCGTCACTTAAAGGGAAGAACAAATGATCAAATTAAAGAAAAGATTAACTAATTTTTGAACACTAGGATTTTAGGTTTAGCATGATTAATAGTTCCGTTTGACCAAACTTCTAAAATCAAACTTATTTTAAGAAGTATTTTTTTTTTCAAAAATGCTTTTTCAAAAAAATTATTTTGTCGAGAAGTGGTTTATGCTTGACCAATAAATTTATAAAATATTTTTTAGAAGCAATTAGTGTCTGACCAAGTAAATAATGTATTTTTCTCAAAAATATTTTTCAAAAACTTGCTTTTAGACAAAAGCTAATTTTTTTTAGATATTGAAAAACAACATTTGCTACTCCTGAAACACAGTTTTTTCTTCTTCAAAAGCTTGGTTAAATACCTTATTTTTAAAAAATAAACATTTTTGACATCCAAAAGCCTGGCCAAACAGGCTATAATACAGTTCAAGCTTGTGGTAAAGTAATTTAACATCTAAGACATGCAAAAATGAATCTTGATTGATTGGTTTGTTTAATTTGAAGAGCTCAAGGGGAGGCTTTTTGGGGTTCGAATGACACTTTAAAATGAAAATTATATTGTTTAGCAACTAATATAGTAATAATAGCTTACAAAATCTCTTAAAAAATATACAAATCGCTGCCATCAAGGTTCGAACTCGGGGTGACAGCCACATTAAGGAAACACTTAACCAACAAGCCATCCGGGAGTTTGTGTTAGCTGTTGTCATCGTATGTTATATATACATGTGTTTTGTTTTTTCTGATATATATATATGTGTGTATATTTTAACTAAACTTTCCGTCTAAGCAGTGTTGGATGACACCCCTTGTTATAAGGTGGGTCCGCCCCTGCAGGGATTCTTTATACTTTATGTTCTCTGCATAGAATGGTGGTATCAATTCTATACCTAATTTAATTTAAATTTTCCAGCACAGTATGTTCTGGTATCTGCCCTGACATGTATATGTGTGTTTATATTAATAATAATAATTGATAATTTAAATAATTAATAAAACCTAACAATGTTTAGATAGTTTAATTTGTGAGATATGTTAGACATCTTTTGCAAGAAAAAGAATCTGTGGGATATGTTTATCTTCAACACCTGTCAATTTGTAATCTATTCTGAGTCTATAAATGAGGCTTATAATTGTAATTATGATCCTTTATATTGGTTTCACTACTTTTTGATGGACAGGCAATGAAGTTGAATGTGAGCAACTTGTATGGGTTCCGAAAAGGGCTGTTCAAAGTGTTCCTTTCAATACTTACATCTGGAGAAGAGGCACTATTCCTATGTGGTGGGGTGCGGAGTTGAAGTTGACTGCTGCAGAAGCAGAAATCTATGTCGCCAATCGTAATCCTTATAAAGGAAGTGCTCAATACTATCAAAGGTTAACTAAGAGATATGATGCACGAAACCTAGATATAGCTGCTAGTGGGAACCAGCGAAAGAGTGCTTTTGTTCCAATTATATGTGTCAACTTGCTTAGGAATGGTGAAGGCAAATCAGAATCGATTTTGGTTCAGCATTTTGAGGAATCTTTGAATTATGTTAAATCAATTGGAAAACTACCTCATACTCGGGTTCATTTAATAAACTATGATTGGCATGCAAGTGTGAAGTTGAAAGGAGAACAACAAACAATTGAAGGACTTTGGTGCCTTCTAAAAGCACCCACAGTTGCTATTAGCTTCACTGAAGGGGATTATCTGCCTTCTCTTCAGCGCATCAAAGATTGCAAAGGTGAAGTAATTTATAGTGATGACATTGATGGAGCATTCTGCTTAAGATCGCATCAAAATGGAGTGATACGTTTCAATTGCGCTGATTCCTTAGATAGGACCAATGCTGCTAGTTTCTTTGGTGCCCTCCAGATTTTTATGGAGCAGTGCAGACGGTTAGGTATATCACTTGACAGTGATTTGGCATATGGTTATCAGTCATATAACAACAATGGGGGATACACAGCTCCATTACCTCCTGGCTGGGAGAAACGGTCTGACGCTGTAACTGGGAAAACATATTTTATTGATCACAATACAAGGACAACTACTTGGAATCATCCCTGTCCAGATAAACCCTGGAAGAGATTTGATATGACATTCGATGAGTTCAAGAGATCGACAATCTTATCACCTGTCTCTCAATTAGCAGATTTATTTTTGCTTGCTGGTGACATCCATGCAACATTGTATACTGGCTCCAAAGCTATGCACAGCCAAATTCTTAGCATATTTAATGAAGAAGCAGGCAAATTTAAACAGTTTTCTGCTGCACAGAATATGAAAATTACTCTTCAGAGAAGATATAAGAATGCTGTTGTAGATAGTTCTCGTCAGAAGCAACTAGAGATTTTTCTTGGATTAAGGCTTTTCAAGCATTTTCCATCAATTCCAACCCAGCCATTATATGTATGTTTTATATTGTTCTCCTTCACTCTTGTTACATGTGACTCTAGTTTCTTTCATTTTCTTTTCTTTTCTTTTGCTTATAATATTGCTTTCTTTAACTGTCATTTTTTTAGCTTCATATTGACGTTCTTCTAAGCTTATTTCTTGACACCCAATGAATGCATCCTAGTTGACCTCTGATCACCATATAAGCGAGGAAGGGGCTTTTTCACTTAAATCTTTGATAATTGTTAGCCACCTGGGTCTTTCTAATGTATACATTACAATAATGGTTGTCCTTTCCTACACTCCTCTTGATCCATAAACCTGAACCTCAACTTGTTCAAATCACGTTGAACTTCTATAATTTCCTAATAAGTGTCTTTTTTATTTGGATATTGTTGGGAATGGGAAAGGAAGAGGAGAAGGTGGAAAGGAAGACAACTTACTCCACCTATTGCTTAGATGAGATCTGTCTGGTTCAGTGGGAGGACATGATCCCATTTGATGAAACATTTATAATTCCCTGCAGTTTTTGCTGGGTGACTAGAGATGAAGTTTATTTCTAGTGTCAGAGGGTTTGACATGCTGACTTGGGAAGCTGCATATCTCTTCACTTTTTTCTCCCTTCCCATTTACTTCCGGACAGCACCCAAAAAAATAAATAAAATCCCAACTGTTTGTAATCTATGTTGCTTCTTCATAACTTTCATTTTTTCATCCCAACTTTTAGTGGAAATGAGGTTCTAGCTACTATATTGGATACTTGGTGTTTTTAGCTTGATAAAGTGCAATCCTGGACAAGTACATGACTGAAGAGCGTTTATTGGGTAGAATCTATGCTGCTCGGATTCGAGTGCAGGTATTAGATCCGGATGCGGATCTTGAGGTCGGATTCTTCATCATATAAATTTTAGGATTTGGGGCTATGGATCCGAGTGCAGATATGGGTGTTGGATATGGTCAATAAATGTATATTACGACACATAGAGTATATTTTTTTGATTATTTAAAGTTATTGAACTAAAAATAATAAAACTTCATTCTTTATAAACACCTATATTTTATTCTTATCTCGCGTAATAGAAAAGCATTCTCATACTTTATATATATATATGTGTGTGTGTGTGTGTGTGTGACATAAACCAAAAAATAAAACAAATATCCAATCAATCTATATGTCTCGGTCATAGAATGTGTTCAAAGTACCCAAGGTAAATCGACCAAATCCGCTATGGATCCTACACTCACACTCACTCTACACCTACACCCATATCATATTTCACGGGTGCAGCAGGGATTATGAAGAGTCCACACAACATAGAGTAGAATCCTTTTGTTTTGGTTTCTTATTGGTTCATAACAACAGTATCTTTCATGGTTTGTTACTATGTTTTTTGCAGGCAGATTGTGCAGGCTTCTTTTGTTGCTTTTTTCCCTTTTACTGCTCATTCTTATTTCCCGCTCATGCCAGGCTCTTGATTCTTCTTCCTGCAATGCCTTTTGTCTATGTATCATCTTTCTGACTCTATCTTATATATAAAAGTATTAAAAAGATTTAATATAGATCTGGTAAGAAGGCATAATATTGAAACTGGCGACAGAAGGGACAACTCCCAAAGTTATGGAACAATAGGTTGCATCAATTTGACTCCGAAGGGATTCAAGATGTTAAGACACAATTTTCCTGATTCCAAACTTTTGAGGTTGTATTTATGTGTGGACTCTGATTATGATTCTACAAAGACAAAAAGAACACCACATATGGAGAATGTATACTTACAAACTAAAATGACCTATATGTGTTATAATAATATACTGGATAGACTTTCTGGGTTCAGCACTGCCTGGATTCAAAAACATCCCGAAACACTTGCTCAAGCTTTTTCCTTGTAAAGAGGAAACTGTTCTCCACTTTAATTATCTCTAAACTGAATGATAAAAGCGGCATAAGCCTAAAATCCGCATATCCTCAGGCCCCACTTAGGGATGACATGGGATATATTGTTTTTGTTGTAATCAGAGATATTTTCGTCAATTTGTTGTAGTTGAGGTTATACATTTGGAGTGAGCTAACTTTATTTGTGAAAGACATTTGAAACTTATTCTTTCACCGTTGTTTGTGCTGATGACAGGTCGCTTCCCGTCCCACTGGATGCTTTCTAAAGCCAATTGTGAATATGTTTCCGATTTCCGATGGTGGAGCAAATCTTCTTAGTTTTAAAAGAAAAACAATGACATGGGTACCTGCATAATGCTTTCGACATTTTTAAACTGCATTTTATTTGATAAAAGAATCTTCTTACAGTATAAATCCCCTACTGTTTCATCTACAGTAGGTTATTTCTATCCGCTGCATTGTGCACCTTGTCTCAGTTGTGTACACATCTTCTTACAGGTTACTCCACAGGCTACTGATGTAGTTGAACTTTTTATTTACCTCGGCGAGCCTTGTCATGTTTGTCAGCTACTTCTCACTGTTGCACATGGTTCTGATGATTCAACGTTCCCATCAACCGTTGATGTCAGGACAGGGCGTTATCTGGATGGACTTAAACTTGTTCTGGAGGTTTGTTCCATTTCTATTATGAAATTGTTATGCCTGTACCTGGTTGTTAATTGCTTCTTGCTATCTAAAAAATTCAAATCTATGCGATGCTCATGCAATTTGCTTAATAGGCATTTTCTTTCTCAACTATGATGAGTTTTTGTGCCTTTCCTTTTAGATTCTGATAATGGCTAAAGGTATCTAGGATAGGCCGAGAGGAATTTGCGTTTTCCATCTGTTACTGGGAAAACAACATGCACATATACCTCCTTTTTTCTGATGGAGGATATTATTTTTCTTGTATTCGTACAGTCTACGATCCTACCAAATGTCTGAAAATGGAAACCTTTCATAGAAATATAAAATAGTTAAACTTTTCATGTGCAATTGTGCATATATGTCTGGGGTTACTGTCAAAAGTTCACAATTTTTGCATGAATTTGTTCACAGGGAGCTTCTATTCCTCAGTGTGCAAATGGGACAAATATTTTAATTCCATTGTCAGGACCAATTAGTGCAGAGGACATGGCTATCACTGGTGCAGGTGCACGGCTTCATGCCCAAGATGCATCCACGCTTCCGTTAATGTATGATTTTGAGGAACTTGAAGGAGAAGTGGATTTTCTTACTCGTGTTGTTGCACTCACGTTTTATCCGGCTGCAGATGGTGGAGGCCCTATAACTCTCGGTGAGGTACAAAGAAACAAGATAATTTTACTTTTAGGGATCCTTTCTTTCTAAAGAATTTTTTTAAGTTTCTTTACATCCTTTAACATAGTCTTGTGTGGAAGTTTTGACTACATTTATCTGCATATTATAAAGAAGACATCATCCAAGTCTGATGACTAACGTAAGTTATAAACATATTGTTAAAATGGTATTTTGGTCAATCAATTCTTTAGTTTTATGGCTTCACACTTTTATTATTGTATAGATAACCAGTGCAAAAAGGGAATCTTTGTTGCCTGATTGGAAAAAAAAAGGAAATGTTCATCTAATTCTCAAAAAAATTTGGAAACACATTACAGAAAGAACGTAATCCGGCTAGACAAAACCATCATTATTTTATTATCATGTGGTCCAAGTAAGATTGCTTTACTCAGTTATGGAGCCATGCTGTTGCATGATATTTTCTTCCATCTCTTCAGTACATTTTTTCCTGTTTGTAAAAACACATGCAGATTGAGATACTTGGAGTATGTCTTCCATGGAGGTTCATATTGAAACATGAAGGCTCTGGCACTGGATTTTCTAAACAAGCAGAAGCCCATCATGATGTTACTAACCCTTTTCTGACTGAGCCCGGGGAAAATCCTTTCGCTTCTTCTTTAACCACTGGTACACAAGCAAACTCGTCTGCTGACTTATGGGTAGACCTTTTAACAGGCGAAAGCAGAATTTCAGATTCTAACAGGCAGCCAGTGGCTGAAACTGTCTTCCATGGCGGAGATGACCTGCTTGACTTCTTGGATGATGCTTTTGTCCAACAACCAAAGGAAGCTAACGTTTTTTCCAACAGCACTTCTAAAGGGCCTACTGACAATAACACTCAACGCTATTTGGATTGTTTCAAACTCCTTGTGGGACCCCAAATGGTACGTGTCTTTTGGATTTTTATATTACTTTTATGCTTCTGACTGCGGGTGGCAAAATCAGCCAAACCCATTTGACCTGCCTAAGTTTTAATGGGTTGGACGTGGGTTAATATTACAAATGGGCTCAGTTTGGGCATAACCCATCTTAACCAATGACAAAAGCTAGCCCAAAGTCAACCCAAACTTTACCCATCACTATCCAACCTTCAACCCCAATAATTTGGTTCTTCTGTGTAGTTTAACGTAACTGCTTATTTTATATATCTCAACATTACATGTATATATACACTAGCAAGAAGCTATACAAAAGGTAAGAAAATATCCTACAGATCTCTCCTATGATTCTTACAAATCTCTCCTATGATTCTTACAAATCTCTCCTATGATTTTGTTAACTATTTAAGGTAATATAATATTTACAACAATCTGTTACACTCCCCCTCAAGCTGGAGCATATATATTGATCATGCCCAGCTTGTTACACAAATAGTTAACTCGAGCTCTAGTCAATGCCTTTGTGAACAAATCAGCTAGTTGCTCTCCTGTCTTTACATAGTTCGTGGAAATCAAGTTTTCTTGAATCTTTTCACGAATAAAATGGCAGTCCACCTCGATGTGCTTAGTTCTTTCATGATACACTGGATTAGAGGCGATATGAAGGGCAGCTTGATTATCACACCAAAGTTTCGATGGTGTGGGATACTTCAACCTAGCTTCACTTAAGAGGTGATGTATCCACATAATCTCACATGTGGATTGTGCCATAGCTCTATACTCGGATTCTGCACTAGATCGAAATACAACATTTTGTTTCTTACTTCTCCATGATACCAAATTTCCACCCACAAAGACACAATAGCCAGTAGTAGACCTTCTATCAATCTTGGATCCAGCCCAATCAGCGTCTGCAAAACACTCAATGCGAGTATGTCCATTGTTTCTATATACTATGCCAAGTCCAGGGGTGCCTTTCAAGTAACATAATATTTGTTCCAAAGCTACCCAATGTTTGATGGTAGGCGTGGACATGAACTGACTAACAACACTTACAGCAAAAGAAATATCCGGACGAGTTACAGTGAGATAGTTTAATTTTCCAACTAATCTCCTGTATCTCTCTAGATCATCAAAGGGATCACCATCATCTTTTGTTAGCTGCGTATTGGGGACCATTGGAGTACTACAAGGCTTGGCTGCCGACTTCCCAGTTTCCTCAAGAAGGTCTAGGATATACTTCCTTTGAGATAGAATATTACCTTCTTGCTCCTACTTACTTCTATTCCCATGAAGTATGTCAACTGTCCCAAATCTTTTGTGTGAAACATAGAATGCAAGAATAATTTGAGAGAAGATATTCCTGCATAATCACTCCCACTCCCAGTGATGTCATCAACATATACAACAAGAAGAATAATGCCAACCGTTGATTGTCTGTAAAAGACTGAATGATCACAATTGCTCTTTGTTAGCCCAAACTTCTGAACTTCCTCACTGAATTTCCCAAACCAAGCACGTGGGCTCTATTTCAGACCATACAAGGTTTCTTCAAGTGATCGACTTTCCCATTCTCTCCCTGAGCAACAAAACTGGTGGTTGCTCCATATACACTTCTTCTTGGAGATCACCGTGAAGAAATGCATTCTTGATATCCAACTGCTGTAGCGACCAATTTTGACAAGCAGCCAAAGAAATAAACAAGCGAATGGAAGTGAGTTTTGCCACCGGAGAAAAAGTATCAGCATAATCCACCCCATAAGTCTGAGCATATCCTTTAGCCACCAATCTGGCTTTAAGTCTAGCCACAGAACCATCAGGATTTACTTTGACTGTAAAAACCCATTTACATCCCACTGCCTTTTTCCCTTTTGGTAAGTCCACCAAATTCCAAGTGTGATTTTCATCTAACGCATGTATCTCATCGAGCATTGCATCATACCACCCAGGGTGAGTCAAAGCTTCTTGAACTGTTTTGGGTACAATGATAGAATCTAGAGAGGCAATCAAAGAGCAAGATGCGGGAGACAAGTGGTCATATGAGATAAAATTAGCAATGGAATATGTAGATTGATATTGACGCTTACATTTGCGAAGAGCAATGGGAATGTCAAGATTTTCTGTTGAAGAGGGATTGATTAGAGGAGGATCTGATGACAAAAAGTTGGTGCAGGACATGTATCATTGGTCACTTGTCGCTTGGAATAAACTTGAACTATCGGCGGCGTTGTTTAAGCAAGAGAAACATCAGAAGACACATTTTCCATTGACTGCTCAACACTATCAGGAACTTCCTTATGCTGTTCTGATCTCGATGGAGTGGTCCTATAAATGAGCCAGTCTTCTTCTTCCTGCTACCCTGAGTGGGAAAAGTGTCGGGAGAGAAAAAAATGAAATGCTCTCAGAGAACACCACATCTATCGACACCATATATCTGTTAAGGGTTGGAGAATAGCACCGATAACCCTTCTGTAAGCGAGAAATCCCAAAAAGACACTTCAAGGCCTTTGGATCTAGTTTTGTAACATGGGGTCGCACATCACGAACATAACAAGTACTCCCAAACACCTTTGGTTCTAATGAAAATAATGGCTTATTAGGAAAGAGAACACCATAGGGAATATCACCATTAAGCACTGTGGGTGGCATGCGATTAATTAAAAAGCTAGTTGTGGATACCACATCCGTCCAAAATTGCTTAGGTACCTTCATTTGAAATAGCAAAGCACCAGCAGTCTCAAGCAAATGTCTATTTTTTCTCTTAGCCACTCCATTTTGAGAGGGTGTATCAACACACGAAGATTGATGAAGGATACCATATTGATTCATGTAGTTCTGAAATGACGCTGACATGAATTCTTTAGCATTGTCACTCCTCAATATATGTACAAAAGCATTAAACTGTGTCTTAATCTCAGCACAAAATTTTTAGAATTTGGGAGAACACTTCAGAACGATTTTTCATAAAATAAATCCATGTCATTCGAGAAAAATTATCCACAAAAGTAACAAAGTATCTAAACCCAACTTTAGACACAACAAGGTATGGTCCCCAAACATCTGAATGAACTAATTCGAAAGCAGAATCAGCCCACTTATTATATTTAGGACTTAATGAGCTTCTATGGTGTTTTGCAAAATGACAAAACTCACAGTCTATTGAAGGTACATTATGAAACTGAGGACATAATTTCTTCAAAACTGGAAGAGAAGGATGTCCCAAACGACAATGTGCTTCAAATGACGAGACGATACTGGAGCAAGCAACTGATGGAGGCGCCCATTCATCAAGAATGTATAGACCGTCTTATACATGTCCTTCACCAATAATCTGCTTCGTCGTAAGATCCTAAAAAAGACAATAATCGGGATATAATGAGACAACATTGTAGTTCTTTGGTAAGTTAAGTCACAAAAATTAGATTAAAGGCAAGACTAGGTAAGCCTAGCACAGAAGACAAAGTAATAGATGAAGTGGGGTTAACGGTACCAGATCCCTCAATGGTATAACGAGACACATCAGCTATGGTAACAGAGGATCGTACTTTATGTGCCCGAAATTTAGAATTTTTTTTGGTATTACCTGTCATGTGATCTGTGGCACCTGAATCAATGATCCAGTTGCTTGAGGAGGAAATGAGACATTTGTTACTTGACTCAGTAACGACAAGGGCTGACATTGATTCTTGATACTTTGTAAGTCTGGCATACTCATTTGCGGAAATTGTAACAGTTGAGGGTGAACTAGAAGTGGCAGCAACAGCGGCGGTCTGAATCTGTTGGTTGCGAATCTGTAATTTCTTACAGTTTTGCTTTATGTGCCCAGGTTCCTTATAATAGCGACAAATATTGTCATTGTTCCATCTCCCAGCATCATTGTCTCCTTCTTTGTTATTGTTCCATACCCCAGCATTGTTGTTGTTCCACCTTCCTGCATCATTGTTATGGTTCCATTTCCCTGCAATCATTGTTATGGTTCCATTTCCCTGCAATCATTGTTATGATTCCATTTTCCTACATCTTTGTTATTGTTTAATTTTCCTCCATCATTGTTGTTGTTCCATCTCCCTGCAATATTTCTTCCTCCTCCTCGTTTTGCAACAAGAACATTAGTCTGTTGATTGGCTGGAGTATTCTCTGTGCGCAACACCTGTTGATTGGCTGGAGTATACTCTGTGCGCAACACCCGACTGAAAACATCTTTGAGAGAAGTGATCTTAGAATTGGAGAGAATCTGTAATTTAGCAGTCTCAAACTCAGAGGGGAGTCCAGCTAAAAAACTCATTATTGCCATTTGTTCCCTCTGAGCTTGCTTCACCTTGATATCAGTACTGAATGGTAGAAGTACATTCAGAGGTTTTCTTGAACTCCATGAAGTATGTAGTGAGTGACTTAGCTTCCTTCTCAGAACGATAGGAAGCCTTAGAAACTTCATAAATCCGAGATAAATTACCTTTGCCAGGGTACAAATACTCCAAATAATCCATTAATTCTTTCACAAACTCAAAGTGATTAACCAAAACAACAACTTCTTTATCAATAGAGTTTATGATTTGCAAGATTTGTCTAGCATCATCTCTAAGCCAAGCCTTTTTAGCATCATCGGTTAGAGGATCTTGTATAAGATGGTCCATTTCAACACTACGCAAGTAGGTCCTGATTTTTCTACCCCAATCTAAATAATTAGACCCATTTAATTTAGAATTTGTAATTTTGGACAATGCTGGAACAATTTCAGTCATGACAGATTTATCCTCAGCCATTTTAACTTATGTTTAGCCAAGAAATTGATCAAGAAAAACAAAGGATAAAAAATCTGCCACCAAACTGGTCGATAAGAGCAATAGATGGACACTAGGACTGAACCAAAGCAGTCACAGAAGCGAAGGCGAAAAACAAACCTGGAAGTCGATGCTGGGACAGCAAGCGCAGACGTATTCAGCCAAACCTAAGAAGTCTAAACCTTTTCCCAAGATGCTAGGAAAAGTTCCAAATTTTCTGAATCAAGATCTTGAGCCCTAGTGGCTCTGATACCATGTAGTTTAACAAAACTGCTTATTTTATATATCTCAACATTACATGTATATATACACTAGCAAGAAGCTATACAAAAGATCTCTCCTATAATTCTGCTAACTATATAAGGTAATAGAATATTTACAACAATCTGTCACATTCTGTAACCAAAATTCACTCAAGTGAAAAAGTTTCAATCTTGAAAAAGTTAAATATCTTAACTATATTATGAAGTGCTGAAAAAAGTGTTGGCATTACAAAATTTGGAGCTTCTAGTCATTGTAATTTGTAATTAGTAGCATGTAATTGCATTTAAACTCATATCAACTAATTAATTCCTGAAATATTAGGCTCCTACTCCTTCAATCCCATCATTATTTTTTCTTTATTTCATAGTCTTAGATTTTCACCTTTGCAATAAAGCATTTCACGTGTAAATTCAAAATCAGATTAAACTTTTATACGTCCTTACAAGCTAAATCATTTACTACTTCTAAAGTTACAACAACAACATAACCAATTCCACAAGTGGGTCTAGGGAGGGGTAGAGTGTATGCAGACTTATCACTACTACCTTGTGGAGGTAGAGAGGTTGTTACCAAAAGACCTTAAGTGCAACAATTTGAGATATAAAGAAGAAGAAAGTAGTGACGAGAGCACAACAACTAATAGGAGAAAACGTACAAGAAAAGAATATGAATAGCAACTGAATAGTGTAGTAGCCGAAACATGATAAACAACTGTAGGTATATATCAAAAACTATAACTAACAAAAATGTTCCTAAAAAAAATATTTTGTTCCTAAAAGAAACTATAACTAACAAAAATAGGGCTAGTACAATGTCAAAAAAAACAAGCCTGAACCCTCGAAAGCAAGGCAACACTCCACTACTTACTAATCTTCTACCCTAATATGCGACCTCCACCCCGTACTATCTAAGGTTATGTCCTTGAAAATCTAAAGCGACATCATGTCCAGTCTTATCAACTCTACCCAATGTTTTTTTGGGCTACCTCCTCTTCTTGCCTACTACATCCAACCTCTCGCACCTTCACACTAGGGCGTCTGCGCATCTCCGCTTCACATGTCCAAACCATCGCATTCTCGCTTCTCTCCTCTTGTCCACCACGAAGGTCACTCCTACCTTATCCAAGATTACCTCATTCCAAATCTTATCGCTCCTAGTATGCCTACACATCCATCTCAACATCCTTATTTCCGCAACATGCATCTTCTTTAACTTCTTCTAAAGTTAAAAAAGGGAAAATCATTGTTAATTTTTTTTTTTAAGTTGATGATTATGTAGAAGTACTGAATATAGTACACCTAAGGGATTTGTTATATAATACTCCACTTAACTGTAGCAGGGATTTGTTGTGTAGTACACCTTGTGTATTTGTGATTGTACAAGTAGATAGATTTATAAATTTTTACAATATGTAGTGTTCCTGAAGACTTGTTTGTGGATATTCTGTACAGAATTTATTGGCATCGCTTAGAAGAAAACATAAAAGTAGAGTCAAATTGGATGGTGGAGTTATAACTTATAACCCATCATTTTGCCCATCTTTGTTTTGTGATACCAGGTAGAATTGTAATCCTCAGAATTAATGTTGGAGACCTCCATAAAACTGTTAGGAATCTAGATTACTTACAAAGATCCTAAAAAATCTACGAACTGTTCTGCTTCTTCTATACAAGATTCCTTACACCAAAAATAAGGTGGCAATGCATGTATCTTTAAATTTCTGGTGGCAATAAATCATTACGTGATTGTATAGAAAAATTAATAAAAGATATATGAGCCAATACCAAGCAATTTATTAGAGTATTGCTTGACTGTTTCTGACTCTTTCATTCTCTGCAATTCGAGTTCCCTCATTAAATTTAATACATTCATTCTTCGTATTCTTTCATCTCCAGCATATTCTTTCTTCAGATAATCCCAAATTTCTTTTGGTGATGTGAGAGTCATGATTTTCGTGAAAACAATTGTCGAAACAGCAACAAACAAAGTTGCTTTTGCTTTGAACTTAATGGTTTTCTTTTCCTTGTGGCTCTTGATTTGGGCCACAGTGGGATTATTTGGCAGAGAATTAATTTCATAATCCTCTTCCACGGCTTCCCAAAGATCAAGAGCCTCCAAGTAAGTTTCCATTCTCATAGCCCATAGTTGATAATTCTCACCATCAAAAATAGGAGGAGCCATTCGTGGAAAAACTATTTCGGAATCTATTTTTCTACTCACAAGTTCCTCAAGAAGAAGGCTCTAGATACCAATTGTTGGTTTTTTAATAAAGAAATTAAGAAAACAAAAGGGAAAGACTTTGAAAGAAAAAAATACTGCAATATTGTTAAAGGGAATTATTTTATTAATAATTCTGAGACATACATTCATTTATAGATATAATTCCTAACTAAAAAATAGAAAAATATGTTACTAACTTATCAGTAAAATTCAAATAACAAATAAAAAGAACTAACTCCTAAATTCAAGTCACATAGGACTCTAATAACATAATTTAAAATCCCTAAAAATAGCTAACTGGTTTATTTCTTCAATATCCTGAGACATTCTCAGCAATACTGGTGAATGACTGGAATCTATTAAGTTGATGAGAGGAATTTAGAAACTTGTTAAGAAAATGGACCTCAAACTTAATTTTACTTGAAGTTAGCTCATAAGGTGGAAGATTTCCCCAGTCTCAATAAAGACGGAACAAAACACTCCTTCAAACAGTGTGGATACTCAATACCAGCCATGGCCAAAACTGGATATATAGACATGGGTTGGGTAGACCAAGAATAAGGAGTGGGTCTCTTTCTCACAAAATTGAGAGAGGATCGTTTGGTTCTAATACTATGTAAAAAAATAGACCTTAAACCTAACTAAACCCAAAGGTTACCTCAACATCAGAGATTGGCTTGACACTACCATGTAAAGATAAATGGATCTTGAACCCGAATTGTTAGAATCTCGTAAATATTCTAGAATGGTGTAAAATAAGTACTCCCTCTGTTTCAATTTATGTGACAACATTTGGCTGGTAACAAAGTTTTAGGCTTTATTAAGCTTACCAAATTCCCTTATTAAAGTGACTTAAGTGCTTACTTTTAGTTGACTTTACTTGGTTGGTGGTGAAAGAGGCTGTACTTGCACAAGAGAATCTTATGAAGAGGGGAATACAAATGTGCCCAAGATGTTGTTTTTGTGAGCAGGTTGCAGAAACAATTAATCATCTGTTCTTACATTGTAAAGTGGTTGGCCAGTTGTGGAATTTGTTTACTAGCTTCAGAGGTATAAGTTGTTGGACTGTTCCAGGGAGAACATGACAAGCTCTAGAAAGCTGGAATATGGAGGGCAGTGGCAGCACAGACATGAGTAGATGGAAAATTGTCCCAGCTGTTATTTGGTGGACCATATGGAAAGAAAGGAATTCTAGGAATTTTGATAACAAGAGCAGCCCTCTGCACAAGATTAAAATGAACTGCATTATCACTTTTTGCTATTGGTGTAGTTCAGAGTATATAGATGACCCTGTGGCTATTGTAGACATTTTAGGGTCCTTATAAAGATGAAGGAGGATCTAGGGATAGTTTTCTTTTTTCTTCTTTTCTTTATCTTTTGTTTATGCCCGACACACAAGTGTGGAGGGAGGATATGATGTAAATTTTTGGATACCAGCTTTGAGCTGATGATTGATATACAAATGTTACCTTTATAAAAAAAAAAGTGAGATCCAATAAGGGTAAAATAGGATTGTGCCATTAAATAGTTGCCAAATAAGGAACTATGGCATTTTTTTTGGATGGACTAAAATGGAAAGGGTGTTACGTAAATTGGGGCAGGGGGAGTTTATAGCTTGATTTGCCCCTGTAATTATATAATGTAGTTATGGTTTGATTTTCTTTCTTTTATTAGGGTATATACGTAGTTATTTAAACCTCAAGGGCTTCAGGTAATAATCAAGTTGTGTTATCTCTTCTTCTCTTTTTTTCCACGTGGTAGCAAAATTTTCTTGATAGAATCTTTCGTCTGCACAACATACTAGTGACTTGGGAAGAAAAAAATAGTCACTATGCAACTTCTTCGTATGACCACAACACTATTTGTGCCAACATTCTTTTCTGTTGGTGTTGTGCAAAACCAACACCACCACAAGGTAGATCATCCTCTGGTGAGCAAACCTAGACTCCTGTAGAAGACCCTTCACGTGTGGTTTCCAACGAAGTTTCCCTCTCACGCTACACTTGATTACAATAAGAGTAAATTAAGCTACCTACTATATCTGCACAAATTTCTAACATACACAAGGATTCTAATAATATGTTTTTCACTTGCTTGTGTCTTGATGGAACAACAGCTATTGAATTGTAATGGGAACCTTTAGAATGGAGAAAATGAAAAAACACTAGATTAAATTCTGATTTTAAATAATTTATTAATTTATGCCTATGTTTGTCAAACTCTTCAATAATATCGATGGTGTGTCGGATTCTCCAAAAAGTAGTGTATTTTTGGAGGATCCAACACAAGCGTAGTGACATTTTTGGAGAGTCCGAGCGACATGAATTAATGCTTTTCCATTTCAACTTGTATGACAGATTGATTCGGCATGTAGTTTAAGGTAGAAATGAAGAGTTTGAAAGTTGTGGTCTTAAATATGCCATTACATTTGTGTGGTCGTAAAGATATCATAATAAATGTGTCTTTCTTTTTGAAATGTTCTTAAAAGGAAATACTGTCATATGTAATTAAACAACAACATACCCAGTGAAGTAATACTAAGTGGGGTTTGGAGAGGGTAGAGTACGTAGACTCTACCACTACCTCATGGAGGTAGAGGCTGTTTCCGACAGACTCATATAAAATGACACAAAGGGTGTATAATTTAAAAGAGCATTTAAGTGACTATTTTAATGTGAACTAATCTTTAGTCCCAAAAATGGGAAAATTATGGAACTTGACCAGAACATACTGTAATTGACCCAACATCAAAATTTTTGAAATCAGAACTGAAATGAAAACCCATAAGTAGATAAAAGTTTAACTAAAGAACCTTAAATAACTAAAAGGAAATATAAGGCCCAGATATCTCGAGAAGGGGTTGCAAGGTGGCCACTCATGGATTCTATCAAGAGCATAAATTTGCAAGACGAGTGTGTGATTGTCCAGCAGCTACAATGTGATGAAAAGTAACAATCATGAAGCTCTAAACAACAAAACCATTAGATTTCTAGTTCCCAACTGTCTGTAAGGTACTTGTCTTTTGTTAAAGAAATAAATTTTGGGCTTAGCTTAATCCCAAAATCTAGCACATGAGAGGAGGATTACCCAACACTAGAAGGAAACCAAATGCCCATCCCACAATTGATGTGGGAACTCTACCCTTCTCTGCATGCCCAGGATAGACATCTGGAGTGTGTATAATATAAGGTGAGCCCCCAATCAGGTAAACAATGAATTGGGATGGGCCTGACGTTGGTATTGAAGAAATGGACCTTGGGATTAACTCTACTCCCAAAGCTAGTTCATGAGAGGAGGGTCGCCCTAGACTATATAAAGAGACCACCTCTTCCCTTTAATAACAGATGTGGGCCTCAACACCCTGTCGCGCGCTAAGACTGGATATCTAGAGCGTGTACAATATTTTAATATGGGGACCCAATATGAGGAAACCAAAAATTGGCATGGATCCTGCCTTGATACCATAGATACCATGATAAAGAAATAGAGCTTTGGCCTAACTCAACCCCCAAAACTAGCTCAACAATAAGTATTGCCACCATACAAGGAGTCCAATTTTCCTCATCCTCACAGCTGTGAGACTCAACATCTCCTCCCTTTTGCGGTGTGGACAATAGAAGACGAGGACCCAACATCAAGTAAAAAATGAATTGGGATGGGACCATGTTAGAAAAATGAACCTTGGGGATAACTTAACCTCAAAAGGTAACTCGTGAGGGAAGGATTACGCAAGACCATACGAGGAGACCAAATACCCATCCCACAACTGATGTGGGAACTCAACATCTTTCGTCATTTCCCTGTAAGTGCTTCTCAAAAGATGATTATCATGATCATCCGTCCTATGTTATTAATAATTTGTGTATGAAACTCCAGTTTGTTATTACTTATTATTAATAGTCCCTTTGGGGCTGTTACACTTGTAGAAGTAGAACTTCCATTTTATGTGCATGTTTATTTGTAGTACTCCGACTCTGATCCAGCTGCAGAAGATTTGTGATCTATTTACACCCGTATTGTTATCATTTAACTATGCAGGAGAGAAAGATAAGCTACATGGCAGCTATGAAACTTGAAATTGAACGCTTTTGCCTGAACCTCTCTGCTGCTGAAAGGGATAGGGCATTGTTGTCAATTGGCGTTGACCCTGCTAGTATAAATCCAAATCTACTTCTTGACAATTCTCGTATGGGAGGATTCTGCAGGGTAGCAAATGTCCTTGCTTTGCTTGGACAGGCTTCTCTTGAGGATAAAATTACTGCTTCCGTTGGTCTTGAGATTGCCGATGATAGCACTGTAGATTTCTGGAATATAGCAGGAATCGGGGAAAGATGTATTGGTGGGGAATGTCAAGTTCATTATGAAGATGGATCTGTATTGAATGTGCCTTCTGTATCATCAACTTCAGCTGCTGCACAGACCTCTTTTGTGTGTTCTGAATGCGAGAGAAAGGTTTGTAAAGTTTGTTGTGCAGGGAAAGGAGCTCTTTTACTTGCTATGTTTAACTCTAAGGAGGTTCCCAGCTACAATGGCATGAGCAGCCAGGGGGGAGCAATCTATGTAAACTCAGTTGATTTATCCTCAAATCATTCCATGACACTTGATGGTGTCATTTGCAAAGCCTGCTGCATTGATGTTGTGCTTGAGGCTTTAACCTTGGACTACATCAGGGTTTTGGTTGGCCAGAGGAGAAAAGCACGTGCAGATAGTGCTGCTCAAAAAGCTGTAGACCATGTGATCAAATTTACTTCGGGGGATTGTCAATCCACACCAACTGCATATCCGGAATTGTTTAATGGAGAGGAATCACTTGCTGAATTTCCTTTTGCAAGCTTTTTGCACCCGGTAATATTTTGTACCTATCCTAATCCCAATTATATTAGCCATATATATATATATATTCTTAGAAAACCTTTTCTTGTTTTAGTTTTTCTAAAACTTTATGCAGGAGGAGTAATTTAATCTTTTCCACGTTTTCACAAATCTGTGGAAATCAAATGTGAGTGACACAGCATCTCATGGTTGGTGTAAAACTGGATTATCTTGAACGCAAAAGGCTACTACTTAATTTGCCTGTTTACTAATTTCTGTTGAAAGAATTATTTTCTCCATCTAGCACCATCTGCAACTGACTAGGCAATAACTAGGTGAACCTTGATTTGATGGAATACCTAGGTTTTAGCTCAAACATTGTGCCATTCTTGCCGACCATACTTTATTAAAGTTTTAAGAAGTCAATTCTCTATTTCTGTCCTGATGAGAAAACCCGTGCCTGAAATTTCACAAAGGAAGAATGGAGGTCTCTAAGCTATATTGTGGCTTGTCCTGAGATGGCAATAAGAGTTGATAGTATTAGATGGATGAATGGAGAAAAAGAATTAGGTAGCCAGTAACAGGGCCTAAGATTACGTGGTGGATCTGGATAGATTATAACAAGAAAGTTGAAGGGAGGGAAGAGACTATTTCTGAATTCCATATAGAACCCTATTGGATTAGATCCTTAAGGTTAACAACTAAATCTTCAACAGAAACTCACATCATGGTTTCTTCACTCGACTTTATAAAATGTATTGTATCTAATAACTTTCTTGTTCCTACTGGGGTTAGTGCTAGATGATATGAAAGAATAAGAAGGGTCCTTGGATTTCAAAATCTAGCTTATATTTAGTTGGAGATTTGTGTGATGAAGGTTCCCCAAGACACCATCTAAGCTTTCAAGTTGGCAAAGATCAACTTAACCAACAACTTTCTGTTGATTTAGGCTGTATTTATGTTGCAAACAATGCCAATAAAATCCCCATTCGGACAATATTTAGCTAAAGTCGAAGAAAAGAGTATTTTAAGTTGAAGTTGAAAAATAGTAGTTGAAATCATGAGCTATAACTATTATTTCACTTGAAGTACCTACCAATCAAGTTTTTCAACTTCAAATTCTCTATTTCCAGTTGACGTTGAAAAAATAGTCAAAATGATAGAACATTGTTTTGCAAATAATGTTTGTCCAAATACATGCTTATCATTTGTTTTTAAACAATTATATTTCATTCTTTTAACTTCAACTTGAAATATTATTTGCAAATCAATGTTTGTTCTAGTATTTGGTCCATTATTTCAACTTGAATAAAAAAATTTGAAGTTGAAAAACTGGTTTGAGGAATATTTCAAGTGAAATAATGGTTTTCACCCACAAAACTTTAATTTTTTCCAAGTGGAAGTCATGCCTAGACACAACTTCAATTCCAGATGCTCTTTTCAACATAAATTTCAAATACTTTTTCTTAACTTCAATAAAAAATTGTCCAAACTTCGAGTTACGTGATTCATCATTTTTTTTCTTGTTCTTGAAAAGTAGAAAAAAAACTTACTTTGGTAATGCTTTTATATCCTGAGAATTAACCTCTAGAAATACTATCCTATTATGGTCTGATTTGGGTCCCTCTGCTGATCCTTTGCCTTCCGCACCTTTTCCTTGAAATGACTAGGAAGATAGAATTTTAAGAGGTTAGCTATTTTGGTTTGCTCCATCTAAAATTTCCTTTTGAAGGATTAAGTAGAAAGATCTTGGCAAAAGTAAGCAAGTGATGAAAAATACTGGAATAAGAAATGATAATGCCATAGATGACAGGTTGTGTCTTCATTAAATATTTTGATTAATTCTCTTCTGATTCTACTTTCAATTGAGCGCTCTTTCACACCCTATCCTTGATTTAGTGAAATATTTTCTTTGGCATATTTTTATTTTGAATGATATAAGCACTTGAAACATAGATCTTACCAAATTCAACTATAGACCTTTATCAAGTTGTTGGCAAAAATATTTGGTTCCTGAAATATGTTTGATCTATTACAATCAAATATAAGTTTGATCCACCATAAGTTTAATAAGTACGATCAATTACAGAACCAAATGTGATTTCATTTTTACTACCATGAAGTATGAAGTTGAATGTTGGGACATATCCTTCTCGTTGGTCTTAGCATTGATACTGACATCAAATGTTGGTCTTAGCATTGATACTGAAATATTTGATGGGCTTAAAAAAACGTAGATTTGATCCTTCTCCTTCTTTTTTAGGTTGAAACTGCAGCAGGATCTGCACCATTCATGTCGTTGCTTGCTCCATTGAATTCTGGAGCACAAGATTCATTTTGGAGAGCTCCCCCCAGTGCTTCCTCTGTTGAATTTGTCATTGTCCTTGGTGATTTATCTGATGTTTGTGGTGTTGTTCTTCTAGTTAGTCCTTGTGGCTACTCGATGGCAGACATTCCTGTTGTAAGTTTACTCCTCACTTAACAAGATTTTTAGCTCTAGCAGGTTTTGTGTCATATTCAAATATGGAAAAGCCAAGACAGTTTGGACCTGATTAAATTTCATGCTGTCGTGCAATTTCTTATAGTTTATTATCTAATGTTATCTCATAGATTGACTTCCAAAAGCAATGATAGTTTTTTTTCTTCCTTTTGCTGGGAAGAGAAATGGTATGTATGTTTTAACTTGTCTAACCAAAATTGCATGTGATATTGTATGACCCCTTTGATTATTCATTACATGATTTGCCTATCCTTGTGATCAGCGAAAGCTTTTTATTTTTTAATTTTATGGTGAGACATAACTCATAAGTATCAATAAGATATTTCACATTCTGTTTCCTGTGATTGCTTTGTTTTTCCCTGAGAAGAGCAATGTTAAATGTTTTTGTCTAGTAGTTACACTCGCCTGAAACAGCAGCAGGAACTACTATCTGTTAAGCTCGTTGTTTTATTAATTTACCACATACCTATAAGTTTAAATGACCCTAGATTGATCATAGACATGAAACTTGTGTGTATGCCAGATTCCTAGAGACTTGCTTCTTGTTGATGTGATTTCTCTTTCATCGTGTAATTGATGTGGTTTGACATTCCTCTTGTGTTGCTGAATTCATGCTTTAAATAACTTGTTATTTACCTGTAGGCTTACCAACTTGCCCATGACAGAGAGGCCTAGCAATTTGTTTCTTGTTCATGCAATTTCTCTTCCCATTGTATAATTGATGTGGTTTCTCATTCCCTACACCACTGTATTAATGCTTTAAGAACGGAAACTTATTCTGTCTGTGCAGGTTCAGATTTGGGCAAGCAGTAAAATACACAAGGAAGAAAGATCATGTGTGGGGAAATGGGATATGAGATCTATGATCACCTCTTCCTCTGAGCTTTGTGGACAAGAGAAGTCTTCTGAAGTGCCTAGACATGTAAAATTTTCTTTCCGTAATCCTGTTCGATGCCGCATTATTTGGATAACGTTGCGTCTACAAAAAGTTGGCTCGAGCTCTGTAAATTTCGAGAAAAACTTTAGTCATTTGTCCGTAGAGGAGAACCCATTCGCGGAGCCTGTGAGGCGTGCTTCATTTGGAGGACCAGTTGAAAGTGACCCATGTCTTCATGCTAAAAGAATCTTGGTGGTTGGAAGCCCATTGAGGAAAGATGTAGGGGCACCAAGTCAAGGTTCTGACCAGATAAATACAAGCAATTTGTTGGATAAAGGTCCTCCACTAAACAGATTTAAGGTGAAGCAAACTTGCAACTCTCTTGCAATTTTTACCATTTAAATTTTGTCAAACTCCTGTATAATAAAGAAAAATATAATTCTAATCCATTCCCTTTCCAGGTTCCAATTGAGGTTGAGAGGTTAACGGACAGCGACCTTGTTTTAGAACAGTTTCTACCCCCAGTTTCACCTATGCTGGCAGGTTTTCGTCTCGATGGTTTTAGTGCAATAAAACCTCGAGTCACCCATTCACCACCTTCACAGGTGAATCCATGGGATGTTTCTTCTTGTATATTGGAGGACAGATTCATAAGTCCAGCTGTATTGTATATTCAAGTATCTGCTTTCCAGGTATGAGGATACTATTGATGTGATTTACATTTTATCAACTGATATTTTTCTATATCAACAAACTGTTCCACATCCTTCTTATGAACGGATTCCTTTTTTGATCTTGTAAAGCTACTGGTCGTCCCTATTTCAGTACTAGACACTATTGCATTTTAGATGAATCTCATCAGTTATGCAAAATGTCACTTTGCTAATGACCTGCAACATGTGATTAAATTTGATATGATAAGCTTAACCTAAGAATTCTTTCAAGTACTGTCTTAAGTAAACTAAAACTACTCTAGTATGTCTTGCCAGCATGTAACAGATATGTCAGTTTCTCCCTCAAATGGCTATAGTTCTTCCATGCATATTTATAGTGTTTACATGCTGACAAACGTGTGGACTGATGCAAGATGTTCTATATTCAAGTTAATCTAGCTCACAGAGACGTGCATGAATTGTATTATTAGAAAGACTCCGTGTCAAGGAAGGAAAAGAATCTGAAATCAAAACAGCCAATGCCACGCAAGAGACAGAACAAAACTTGCAGCTACAACAGATTCATGATGCTGATCCAGTCAATATCCAACTTCCAATTTCTCAAGAGGCTTTGAAAAAGAAACCATAGCCTTGTTAATGAAGATTGATGAGAGAATCACTGTTAGATAATAAGGGGCATGGAAAGGCAATGTCTACTCCAAAAGAGCAGAGGAATTGGGAAAAATGAATTGAAAAATCTAAAATCTAGCTTTAATGAAGAAGTGGAAGGTAGCAGAAGTAGGGGGAGGAATTTGAGTTTAACTTTTAAATGAAAGTTCATCTATTGACATGGAATGTAAGGGGGTTAAACGACCAAAAAAAGAGAACAATGGTGAAGAGTTTAATGCAAAAATGGAAGGCGGATGTTTACTGCTTTCAAGAAACAAAGATCAGCAAGGACGTTGAAATAATGGCTAAGCAATTATGGTCATGCCAATGGATGAAATGTGGTTACCTGGAAGCTGAGGGTACCTGTGGGGAGGGGGGTCCTTATGATGTGGGACAGTAGAAGCTAGAGTGGAACTATAGTTGAATAAGGTCAATATTCCATCACTTATAAGTTTGTATCAACTCATAACCTCTATACCTGGTACCTCACTGGAGTGTATGCTCCCCATACCAGGAATGAGAAGTTACTATGCTGGGAGGAACTAGCTGCAGTTAGAAGCATTTGTGATGGTCCTTGGGTCACCTGTGGAGACTTAACACCAACAGAACTACGGAAGAAAGAAAAAGGTGTAACAAAATCTCTTTTGTTATGTCTGACTTCTCAACATGGACACAAGAGATGAAATTACATGACTCCCATTTACATGGTGGAATCTTTTCTTGGTTTAGAGGCATTAATTATCCAAGTGCAGCTAGGCTAGATAGATTCTTATTCTCAAGCAAAAGCTGCTACCTAGAGTGCTCTCTGACCACTGCCCTATCATGTTAGAATGTGGAAACTGGGAGAAGAAAAGGTCAAACTTCAAGTTCGAGAACTGGTGGCTCAAGGTGGAAGGCTTCACTGATCTGATCCAAGCATGGTTGAATGAATTCTTGGTGCAAGGATGCCCAAACTACAGACTTAATGTTAAACTAAAAATGTTTTAAGGAAAAACTCTAAGAATGGAGCAAAGCAAATTTTGGGAAGTTAGTAAATAAGAGAATAGTTTACTTGAAGAATTGGCTGAAATTGGTGAGTTACAAGGAACAAGAGATTTGACTGAAGACGAAATGATGGTAAGAGCCACCATAGTAGTGGAGTTGGAAGAGCTAGCAAAAAATGAAGAATCAATGTGGAGACAGAAATCCAGAGTATTATGGCTGAAACAAGGGGAAAATAACACAAGGTTTTTCCAAAGAATGGCAACATCACACGCGAGGACCAACACCATTGACAGGCCGATAGACAAAGGAGAAATTGTAGAAGATCCTATAGAAATCAGAAACACTATGATTGATTTCTATAGGAAATTTTACACTGAACCTGAGAACTGGAGACCTCGATTTGACTTCCTAGATTGCCCAAGTATAATTCAAGAGGAACATACTTGGATGCAAAGACCTTTTACTTAGGCAGAGGTCCTGAAATGCTTAAAATAGTGTGATGGAGATAGCTCCAGGCCTACCAGATGGCTTCACAATGAGTTTCTTCAGGTCATGCCGGGAAATATTAAAGGAAGATCTGATGTTGACCATTCATAACTTTCATTAGAAGGAAGTTTTTGAAAAATCTTTCAATGCCACTTTCATAGCATTGATTCCTAAAAAAGTTGGAGCAGAGGAAAAGATTTCAGACCTATTAGCTTAATATGGGGAATATATAAGATTATTTTCAAACTGATCACTAAGGGTTTGTTTGGAAAGCACTTGGTAATTGGAATTGGTGTAATTACTAGGGTAGTAATTACCAGCCTAGTAATTACACTGACCTCTGTTTGTTAGCTACACTGTAATTACACATGTCCTGTTTGGATGCCACAGTGTAATTACACATATTCTGTTTGGATGCACAATTGCAATCATAAAATTATATTAAA
The DNA here is from genome assembly GCA_029582685.1 of Solanum piurae. Taxonomy (NCBI): domain Eukaryota; kingdom Viridiplantae; phylum Streptophyta; class Magnoliopsida; order Solanales; family Solanaceae; genus Solanum; species Solanum piurae. The sequence continues at coordinate 62,196 of JAJOOO010005129.1, forward strand.
TTTTAAAAATAAAAATTAATTATTTAAAATTTATACTAGACAAATAAGAAACTTTATAAATGATATTAAATTAAATATTTAAGATAGATATCATTTTTTGAAAATATATTAATTAATAAACATATGTTCTTAACTAATATTATGAAAAAATAATTGATTTATATTTTTTTCAAATTAATATATTTCAATTGAATTGATCATAAAAACTAAAAGTATGAAGTTTCTACGAACATCGTGAAATGTATGTTTGATAAAAAGATTAATATATAAATACCTCCTATAAGGGTGACGGATGTCAAGTACCCTTTTGCTGTAGTTGTACAAGAGAGCAAATGGCAATCACAAAGTCTCCGTACTGCTGTGATAAAGAGTAGGAATGGCAACATAAAAGTGACTGATAGAATGGACGATCAGGAAGATAGCCTACTCAAGAGATGTGTAGTTGGTTACTGCGGAGAGGAGCTCAAGGAAAAGCTAACACTTCTTGAAATCAGAAGGTGGTCCTCAACAAACTGGACGAAAGCATTTGGTGTCAACATCTACGAGCTCAATGGTGACTCATTTCTGTTCGAATTTCCAAACAAACACATGGTGGAGCAAACCTTACAAGGGAAATGGAGATGGAAGAACTGCAACTTCCATCTGGAATGGGGGAACCCTTTAATAGGTAGCATCCCAAACTCCTTAACATGCAAAGAAACTTGGATCAGATTGGTAGGCATTCCCCTGCACTTGTGGTCTCAGAAAGTCTTCAAAGAAATTGGAGAAGTCTGTGGAGGATGGATCGCAATTGAGGAAGAAACAGAGCTAAAAAACCACATGAAATGGGCAAGAATTCTGGTGGCCAGCGACGATAGGAAAATACCCAAGGAGGTCTCCATAGAACGGAACGGAATTACTTACCACTTTCCGATATGGGTGGAGTGCAAACCCAGGTTTGAAATAACACCGGAATCAGGTCAGGGAACCAATGGAGAAGAAACAAGGCTGAAACCAGTACAAGGTTTTACCCAGAGGATAATCCAAAGTGCAAGGTGTAATTCTGTACTAGAATCCCATCAATTAAGGGATTCTGGTCAGAAACAACATGTGGGTTGTAAGAGAAAGACAGCTGGAGGGGTAAGCTTTAATGAGACATGTGACTTGCACATGACTCATTTAAATTTGAGATCAGATTTGGGCCCTTGTCTAGGCCCAAGAGTAATATGCCCCAGAAAAGAAGTATAAGCCCAGATAGAGTTGGACAACTGATCTTTAATAAAATACTTGGAGGAAACAACCAAGAAGCGATCAGAGAAGACAACTTCATTGATGCCATGGTTCTACAGAAAGCTTTGCATGCAACAATGGAAATGGAGAAGGAAAACTCTTACGCAGCAATGGTGATGAGGGAGACAGAGAGATCAAAGGGGGAAAAAGTTTTATCGAAAAGAGGAGAAGAGGAGTTTCCAGTGGCAGAAAATGGAGAAAGTAGCAGAATCGAAAGAGAAGATAATTCAGTTACAGTTCAAAATCAAAATAATGAACTCGTTAATTAGGAGATTGAAGAAGTGGATCCAATAGTAATTCACCAACGGCATACAATTCAAGAAATAGAGAAAGACACGTCCACTTGGGTGAAACAAAATTTAATAAAGTTGGGGAAGATTTTCGGAGTAGATTTTGAGGAGGCCACAAAACTACTCCTGTAGATTGATAGCTGCAGACATGCAAGAAGAATGGAGCAAGAGGTTGAAGGGAAAAAGTCAAAGATCAAGGGGGTTCAAGAATTGAAAAGTCTTGTTTCATTTGATGTCAAATTCAAAAGTTCTGGTAGTAGGAATAAGGGGAGAATCACAAGCTCTTCTAAATGCTGAAATTCAAACTGGTGTCATGGAATGTTAGGGGACTAAACAATAGAGAAAAGAGGAGAGTTGTGAATAGTTTGATTAAGGAGTGGGGTGCAGATGTAATATGTCTACAAGAAACAAAAATAGAAGGAGATATCTTAGAGATGGTTCAACAACTTTGGGGAGGGAGATGGATTAGACATGCATCTCTGGATGCAAGTGGAACAAGAGGGGGAATTCTTTTTATGTGGGATGAGAGGAAATGGAAGGGGGAGGGTCTGGAAATAGGAATGTATACAATTTCTTGTAAATTTGTATCCCAACTACAAAATTATTCATGTCATATAACAGGAGTATATGCTCCTAATTGCTACAAGGAAAGGAGGTTGGTTTGGGAAGAAATAGGAGCAGTGAGGGGTCTGATAAAAGGACCATGGGCTCTATGTGGGGATTTCAATGTATCAAGGTTCAATTCTGAGAAAAAGAACTGTAACAATAGAACAAAAGGCATGAAAGAATTTTCAGATTTCATTGAAGACATGAAGCTCATTGATTTGCAACTAGAGGATGCTACTTACACTTGGTTCAAAGGGGAACAACATGAAGTAGCATCCAGAATTGATAGGATCTTGATTTCAAAAGAATGGGATGCTAACTTCAATAATTTGAAACAAGTACCCCTCCAAAGATTGAGTTCAGACCACATTCCATTAGCCTTGTTGGGTGGATCTTGGGAGAGAAACAAGAACTATTTCAAATTTGAAAACTGGTGGCTTGAAACAGAAGGTTTTGTTGACAGAGTGAAAGGATGGTGGGATTCTTTCAACTTCACTGGAAGACCTGACCATGTTTTAGCATCCAAACTCAAAGCTGTTAAAACTAAACTAAAGGAATGGAGGAAATATGATGTTGGAAATCTGGGCAATCAGCGGAAAAAGCTACTTGAACAAACGGCAGTAATAGATGCAAATAGAGAAGATAGAATTCTCACAGAGGAAGAGATAACAAAGAAGGCAGGGATTATGTTGGAGTATGAGGAACTGGTCAAAAGGGAAGAAAGTCTGTGGAGACAAAAATCAAGAGCATTGTGGCTCAAAGAAGGGGACAAGAACACCAAGTGTTTTCACAGAATAGCAAATGCACATAGAAGATATAATAACATAGATCAGCTCATGGTACAGGGAGAAATCGCTCAAGAGCCACACAAAATTGAAGGGGATATCATTGATTTCTATAAAAAATTGTACACTGCAACAACTCAATGGAGGCCTACTCTTCAAGATGCCCAATGTCCAGTTATAACAGAGGAAGAAAAGGAAGCTTTACAAGCCAACTTTGAAGAGAGTGAAGTGTTGAGATGTCTGAAGATGTGTGCAGTAGATAAGGCACCTGGTCCTGATGGATTCACTATGGGATTCTTCATCAAGTGTTGGGAAATCGTTAAACAAGACATAATGGATACTTTTCAAAACTTCCATGAACAAGAAGTTTTTGAGGAAAGCTTTAATGCAACATTCATTGCATTCATACCAAAGAAGAAAGGAGCAAATGAGCTAAGGGACTTCAGACCTATAAGCCTGATAGGTAGCAGCTACAAACTACTCTCCAAAGTACTGACTGAGAGGTTGAAAGGAGGGATTGGTAAATTGGTTGATTCCCAACAGATGGCATTTATTAAAGGTAGACAGATCATGGATGCTGTGTTGATTGCTAATGAAGCTATAGACTCCAGAATCAAACAAAAGAAGCCTGGTATACTATGCAAGCTGGACATAGAGAAAGCATATGATCATGTCAACTTGTCAACTGGAGGTATTTACGGAAGATACTGGAAATAATGGGCTTCGGACAGAAATGGTTGAGATGGATAAAGTATTGTATCTCAACTGTTAAGTTTTCCGTGCTTATAAATGGAGCTCCTATAGGATTTTTCAATGCGCAGAGAGGTCTCAGGCAAGGTGACCCTTTGTCACCATTTTTATTTTTAATCACTATGGAGGGGCTGAATAGTATGATCAAAACAGCAAACAACTGAGCCTGGTTGAAAGGCTTTGATGTTGCAAGAGAGGGTGGTGACAGTTTGGAGGTAACACACCTACAGGCTACAGTATGCAGATGATACCAATTTTTTGTGATGCTGATGAGCAACAACTGAAAAAAAGCCGAGGGTTATACTGATTCTATTTAAAGGGATGTCTGGATTACATATCAACAGGAGGAAAAGCTTGGTGTATCCAGTCAATGAAGTCACAAATATGAACTGCCTAGCAGCAATCCTTAGTGGGGAAATTGGTACTCTGCCAACAACTTACTTGGGAATGCCTCTACGTGGAAACTCCAACTCTGTTGATATATGGAATGGTGTGCTGGAGAAGTGTGAAAAGAAATTGGCTAGATGGAAAACTCAATATCTTTCGGAGGTAGACTGGCTCTCATCAATTCAGTCTTAGATTCCTTGCCAACTTAAATGATGACCTTGTTCCCAATACCAGCAAGAGTCATCAAGAGATTGGACAATATCAGGAGAAAATTCCTATGGCATGGCAACAAGGAGAGGAAAGGCTTCAATTTGGTGAAGTTGAAAGTAGTTATAACTGACAAGAAGGTAGGGGGCATGGGGATAAAGAACTTGAAGGTACAGAGTAAAGCTCTCAGAATGAAATGGTTGTGGAAGTTTGCCAATGAAAATCAGATGCTATGGAAGAGGGTAATAAGTGCAAAATATGAAGGTGAAGATATGTGGATGACCAAAGAAGTGACTACACCTTATGGAGTGAGTGTGGAGATCAATAAGAGACATGTGGGATGAAGTTAAGAGTAATGCAAGGATCAAAGTTGTAGATGGAAGCAAGACAAGATTTTGGAAAGATGAGTGGCATGAAAACGGAAACCTAGAAGTTCTTTTCCCTGACATATACAATATAGTTTTGGGACAGCACAATACTATAGCAGAGTTATGGACAAATCAGGGGTGGAGCTTCAATTTCAGAAGACAATTCAATGACGGGGAAATAGCAAGAGTGGCAGAATTTCTCAACACCGTGGAAGCTTTTAATGGGCTACAAACAGGGGAAGATGTTATGTGGTGGAAGGGATTTAGCAAAGGGGAATTCAAAGTTGACTCAGCCTACAAGTTGATGGATCAGACAAACCAACAAACATACAGTTGGCCATGGAAACAAATTTGGAGAAGCAAAATACCTCATAAAATCTCATGCTTCATATGGTTATTGGCCAAAGAAGCTGCTCTGACTCAAGATAACTTGAAGAAAAGAGGGATAACCTTATGCTCTAGTTGCTTTCTTTGTGGGGAGGCATTAGAGACAGTGAACCAT
>JAJOOO010005130.1:0-67468 GCA_029582685.1 Solanum piurae
TCTAGAAGATTACTCGATTAGCATTCACTTTCCAAAGGTGAAAAAATAAGATACCACAGCAATAACATTTCTTATTTCCATATTTGTCTGAGTTTATGCACCTGGTTTGTCTAGAAGATTACTCGATTAGCATTCACTTTCCAAAGGTGAAAAAATAAGATACCACAGCAATAACATTTCTTATTTCCATATTTGTCTGAGTTTATGCACCTGGTTTGTCTAGAAGATTACTCGATTAGCATTCACTTTCCAAAGGTGAAAAAATAAGATACCACAGCAATAACATTTCTTATTTCCATATTTGTCTGAGTTTATGCACCTGGTTTGTCTAGAAGATTACTCGATTAGCATTCACTTTCCAAAGGTGAAAAAATAAGATACCACAGCAATAACATTTCTTATTTCCATATTTGTCTGAGTTTATGCACCTGGTTTGTCTAGAAGATTACTCGATTAGCATTCACTTTCCAAAGGTGAAAAAATAAGATACCACAGCAATAACATTTCTTATTTCCATATTTGTCTGAGTTTATGCACCTGGTTTGTCTAGAAGATTACTCGATTAGCATTCACTTTCCAAAGGTGAAAAAATAAGATACCACAGCAATAACATTTCTTATTTCCATATTTGTCTGAGTTTATGTATCATCTGTGAAGGAATGAGCAACCAATAACATGTAGACGTGATCATGCATATTCATGCCCAACTCACCTGACTCTCCTAGAAGATTACTTTATTAGCATTTACTTTTCGAAGGTGGGAGAAATAAGATACAGGAGGAATACCATATTTATTTGAGTTTTTATATTATCTGTGAAGAAATGATCAATCAATAACATGTAACAGGAAGTAGGTAATCTGGTACTTGCAGAAGATTTTAACTTGTTTTTTCATATCTGCTTCCTAAGTCCCTCTTATTGCTTAATAAGGGCTTATATATATATGAAGTGGCAATGCTCTTCATGTACTTATTAAGGAAAAACTTTCGTCATTGTCACTTGAAATTTCTGACAGGTCTTCAGAAAGGAAGTGGTATTTGTTGTTGATATAAGTGGGAGCATGAAGGGAAAACCAATTGAGGATACCAAACAAGCACTTTGTACGGCCTTGTCAAAGCTTGATTCTCAAGATCTGTTTAATATAATAGCTTTCAACAGTGAAAAATATCTATTTTCATCATCACTCGAGTTGGCAACCAAGAAGGCCATTGAAAATGCAACTCAGTGGATTGGAACGAATTTTATTGCTGGTGGTGGCACAAATATTTTGAATCCATTGACTCAGGTCACACTCCTTTTTTAGATAACAGTCTCAGATTATTATTTTTCATCTATTTTAGTTAGTTGCAAGCTTTATTTTTTGCATTTTATTCGTCTCATCTATTGAGTCGGAGTAGATGATCTATCTGAGATAGTATCAAGCTTCTATTTTTTGTGAAAAACATGAAAAATGAAAAGAAAATATATCAGTGGTCTACTCGGTATTTATATAAATTCCTTCCATATGAGCAGAATATCAAGGTTATAATGAACAGAACCACCAGGTGATCGATAAAAACGTTTTGGTCGTCAGCTATTATTTCTTGTCTGATTGAGTTGTAACCTATGACCGTCAAGACGTTTTGGTCCACTATTTTTAGATGTTCACAATCAATCATCTCCTCTCAATGTGTGAGATGCTATTTAATGACACTGGTTTCATCCCAAAAATATCTTTAGGACACTTAAGGGCCTAGTTGTTAGTTGAATATCACTTGTTGAGCATTTGGAAAGGAGTAACTGATATCCTTTTTTTTCACAAGTATATAAATGAAAAAAAAAACATGTGGTCAATCTCTAAAAAGATGTATTAACAACAACATACTTTCATCCTCACCACTTACTATTTATTCCTAGAATGTTGAGTTCATGATATTGAAGTCCTATTATGATTTTTATCCTACCTGTATTTTCTGTCAAATCTAAGACAACACTTTTACCTTTATCAGGCCATGGAGATGTTTTCCTATACCCAGCAACACATTCCGATTATTTTCCTGGTCACTGATGGAGCTGTTGAAGACGAAAGACACATCTGTAATGTTCTGAAGAGTCATCTGATGCAAAAACAAATGATATGCCCGCGGCTTTACACATTTGGCATAGGTATGTATCCGGAAGAAGCATTGCCTCCCTCCAAAGCTCCCCCTCTCACCCCACCCGTAAGGAAAGTATTTTGGTAGAGGAGATGCATTAATCTCTGATTTTAGCCTTACTAATATTTTCTCAAAAATCTTGCTAATCTACGTAATGATATTTTTCATTTCATCACATTCTGTATGCGTCCAAGCTTGGTAAGAACTTGGTTTAGTAAGTTGTGTGAATGTTTTGAGGATGTAACCACAAATTTTACCAATGCATCCCATTAGACACCTAAATTATGATGGTCTTAGATTTGGGGAGATCACATCATCTTATTTTTTACCTAGATTCTAGGGATCTGAATTGAATCATTTTTCCTTTGCAGTAGATTTGTGCTTTTAATAACCTATTCTAACATGACTAATTTCAGGATTGTTCTGCAACCATTACTTTCTCCGCATGCTTGCAGTGATGAGTCGTGGCCACTATAATGCTGCTTATGATGTTGGTAAGTTCAGTGATTCTACAACTCATACAACAAGATTGAAAGATGACATTTTAATTATTATTTTTCGTTTCAAGGATTAAAATACTAATTTGATTTGCTTCAAGATAACTTACTTTTTGATCTGGACATACTCAACTTGATATAATGTTACATAGGTTTCCTGCATTTTCTCGTGACTAACTGTAAGCAGTTGTTGATTGTAGTTGCCTTCTCATTATGTTTTGGCGGTCTTGTACAGATTCCATTGAAGTTCGCGTGGAACAGCTGTTCTCTAGGGCATCATCTGTCATTCTTGCGAATATTGACTTTGAGAACCTTGATGGTCTTGAAGAATTTGAGGTGGGCATGTGAGGATATTTGTTCTTTTATTGGTAGCTCTTGGATGGATCACAATTGCTAACATTTAACTAATAACAAATCTAATCAGTCCTACCTCATTTTTGAAGAATTGGATAACATTCCCTACATATAATATGGATATGACTTTAGTATGATCTGCATGCTTTATCATTATATGTTGTCGAAGTTTCGTGTTGTTTCTTACATGAATTCATGCTTCCTAAGGAAACTGCCCTTAAATTTTCAATAGGTCTTTCCCACTCCAGTTCCAGACCTTTCATCCAAAGGTCCATTAGTGTTGTCAGGCAGATACCGAGGAGTATTCCCCGACACGCTTAAAGCTAAAGGAGTCCTTGCAGACTTGAGTAACTTCTCCCTGGATCTGAAGGCTATACAGACAAAGGACATACCTCTTGATAAGGTAACATAACTGTCTTAGGCTGCATTTTTATTAAGATTAAGACTTGTGAATCTGAATGATCAAGACTATTTGTTTTTTAACATCTAAAAATGCATAATTTATTTATTTGTAATAAATTGCAATTCAATTTTTTTAAAAACAATTAAATATAATATCAAGAAAATGTTAAATGTTAACTTGAACGATAAAATTATTATTTAAGTGATAAATTAAAATATTTAAAGATATAAATGAATATATGTTAGATATAATTATTGAACTATCTAAATTATTCAAAAAAGATATATGGATAAAAAAGTTGTGATGAAATGTAATCATAAACATTTAAATTTAACATACATTAATCTATTAATCGAACTTATCCAACAAACCAAAATAATTATTACATAGTTCTGATTTAGACTTTATAAATATAGAGTATTTGAATAAGTAACTAACAATCATCTAATTTTGACATTCCATCATTGAAAAAAATTCAATTAACCAACTTTACCTTTCTCAGAAAATAAAAATAAAATTCGGTTAACGAAAAATATTGTATTCTCAAGTATTTCAGCTTCTTTGCATTAGTTTGAGTGCAAGTTGGTCCCGCATATCGTTCATTATCTGAGAATCATCTTCAATTGTCCAGCTAGTTCCATTTCTTTCCTCCAATGTTTTTTCTTGTTGTCCTTCGCAAATATTACTTGAGGTGTATCAAATTGATGAAACAAGTTATCATTGATGTGTTCCTTCCTAATAAAATTATTAACTATAAAGCATGCTATAACAACACCTTTTTGAATAGTAATAGAATATGGAGCCATCTTTTCCAATAGAGGAAATCTTGCTTTCAGTATTCCATAAGAACGTTCAATAACATTTCTAAGTTGCGCATGAGCATGATTAAACTTTTCCTCCTTAGTTATAGCACGCCTATGACACTAATTTCATAACCAATATCTAATGTTACGATACAGTGTTGGAAAATCCTAGAGTATTTAGAATATGCTGCATCACATAGATATTATTTATCTGGCATTAAAATAAAAAAATCAAGTTTTGTGAATAGAAAACTGTAATTATCATCACTAGAGACTTATTCCCTTCTACCAAATCCCATTTGCATGTCATCTGAAAATATCATCAATTCTACATATTAATCTACTTCTCTTTGAAAGACAAATTCAATTTTTTTTTTAATAGGATTTACTTCAATAGTAAATGTCCATAGTCCATATGTAATCAACAATAAACCAAACAAACATTTGAAAAGAATAAAGAGTTCATATCCTATTTAGAGCTTGTTTAGATGGGCTTATAGCTTATGACTTGTAAGTCAAAAGTAGTAAGTTATGATTTCTAAATTATGAATTACCTTAATTTTTATTAGTTTGACTTAAAAACAAGTGCTTAAAAGCACCATTTTATTTTATCCAAACACTACAAAGTTACTTAAAAATTATTTTAGCTTAATATCTACTAAAATAAGCCAGCCAAATCAGGCTCTTAGAATAGATACTCATAGAACCGCCAATTGTTTCATCCTTTGCAACTGTTTTTGGCAAACCTAAATAGAAATAGGTTATAGGAATATTGTATACAATTCTTTCTTTGAATAATATACAGTTAGCTCTAACTTGAGACTATTAGTAGATCATAAACTAGACCAATGTTTGACGATGATAATTGATACCAACCATAAGATTTTAGTGTTTCCCAAGTGTCGTTAATTATATCAAAGAGGGAGGGGGTCAAGTCAAACCTAGAATCTGTGGTTTCATGTATACTGTGTTTCTAGCTAATAGTAATAATGTGTGTATGACATATATATGTAAAGTTTCTTTCATGTGACAATCAAACTAAAAAGGATTTATGGTCAAATATTGGTTGCTTGACCACTAATGATCATCGTCGATCGGAAGGCAAACCAGTTCAATGTTTTTTCAGTTCCCACGTTCATTACTTATTGGGAACTTAAATGTGTTACACATACCAAATAGGACAACAACTTCATTCATGAAAAAAATAATCACCTAACACAAATTAATAAACAATGCACTTCTAAAAAGTTTTTAAATCTTACCTATTCAAGAGGTTTTTGAGTAGCCGATTGATACATGGAGAAAGAAAGGAAAAGGAGGCGCTGATACTTGAGAAAGAGAGGAAGAGTAGGCACTGCTTTTATGGAGGAAGAGAGCAAGAGTGTAGGCACTGATTTTATGGAGGAAGAAAGCAAGAGTAGGCACTGATTTTATGAAATAAACACTCCCAAGATTTTATTGTAAATACATTAGTGTGTTTAAAAGAGTTTGAATGGTGTTAAGATTCTTTACCAGACCTGAACGAAACAGTCAATTTCAGACCTATTAGGAGATCTTTATTCACAAAAAAACAAATGCACCTAATGGGCTGAAGTTTGAACCATTCAGATTCAGACCTTCATTAAGTGCAAACAAATGAGCCTAAATATAAAGTGAATCATATTTCCTCTCGAGAAGAGCAAGTACAATGAAAGAATCATCTAAATGTTACTTTAGTAGCTGTACTGGCCTTTATATACCTGGTGGGCATTCATGAACCTTTGCACGTTTGTTGAAGTCTGTGGAAGACTTGGTGAAGGTAATCATGGTCTTAGTGTTAGTATTCAGCTGTGAGATTTTAGAGCTTCAACTAGTACAACCATGTCTTGTGCTGAGTTCTTTGCTTGACTATACATATACATCAATGCATTTTTGCCTTTAGAAGTTTTAACAGTTCAACTATATATTTCCTTAATTTGGCTGCTGGGAATTTTTTTTTGACTTTTCTGCTGCCTACTGAATTAATTACTCTTATCCATCGTTAGTAAAAGTGAAAATACTAGATTTAAGAGGATAAATTGATTCGATTGCTTTCTATGTTAAATGTGCAGGTGTTAGCAAGGCAACAGATTGAACTACTTACTGCTCAGGCCTGGTTGACTGAAAATAAGGACCTTGAACAGAAGGTTGTTACCACCTCCTATATTACAACATTGGAATGCCTTGATGGATTGTTACGATCTGCTAATTTTTGTCCATGTATTCTTGACTTGATTGTTGTTTTTAGAGTTTTTTTCACCATCTTTCTACTTGCAGATAGCACAAACAAGTATACAGAACGGCGTCATTTCTGAGTATACACGCATGATATTGATAGAGACTGATAAAGGCAAAGTAGTCACTGAATCAACCTCTAAGCGGAAGGTAGGGAGCTTTCTGATCAAAAAGAATTTAGTGTTTATACTAGATCTAGCAGTTCTGAGTAAGCTATTTTCTAATTTTATCTGGTACATTTGAAATCTCTTTTACTGGTATCGACTTGAGCAGTAAAACAATGAAGTTGCCACAATAGGCATAACCATTGTAGTTTTTCTTTAACAAAGCTTAATGAAGCAGGTTTCCACTGCTCCTAAGAAGATTGAAGAGCCTAAATTACAGAAAAAGACATTGCTACAGAATCTTGGGGCTGGTTTTGGTAACTACAGTGCTACAATTGAAAACATTTCTCCTGGAACCGCCGAGGCAAAACCTGAAACAGCAGAGATTCTAGCGATGGCAGCATCTAATTGCTGCGGAAAGATGTGTGACATATGCTGTTGTATGTGCTGTATACGGACATGTTCGAAAATGAACGATCAGTGTGCAATCGTGCTGACACAGTTCCTGGGTTCTTTGGCATGCTTAGGTTGCTTCGCTTGCTGTGAATTGTGCTGTTCTGGAAATGATGGGTGAGAAAGTTATTGCATAGCTTCCTTGCAATCCTGTTGTATACAGTTTCATACATTTTGTGTATCATATGGTTCTTGTGAATAGTATGTATGTATTTATCTACATACAAGTTTTACCAATTGCTTTACTGTAATGATGTAGAAATATAACATTTGCATGTTTGATAATCAGAGAAGAATAATGTTAAATTAGACATGATTATTTGCCGGAAAAATCATGTGGGTGCAAACTAAGTTAAATTATGTAAAATGGAGTTGAAGGCAAGTGAATTAGATTTGATCGTGTTTCTTTTCTTTTTTCGGCTACGAACTATTGAGTGTGAATATCTCAAAATTCAAATGATCACTCAATTTTGAATTTTTCTCTTAGAAAGTCACTCAATTTTGGCTTATTCTCTTCAACTATTGATTTTTTTTACAAAGTTATGAGTTTTTTTTAAGAACATCACTCAACTTTTTTTAATAACATCAAAATCACTCAACTATGAATATCTTACCTACAAAGTCACACAATTTATTTAATTAATTTTTTCACTAAAGTTTGCTAACATTGAATTTTTATTTAAAACCAAAATTGTAAGAATGAGTTAGATTTTTAGTTTTAAATTTATTTATAAACAGGCTTCGTAGTTTCGAATATGTTAAATACCTCAACAAAATTAAAGATAATATTTGATGAATATATACCTTTATAAATAATATTATATTAAATAAATATTTAATATACATTTTTTTTTAAAAATAATTACTGAAATATAACTAATATTATAATCATCCCCAAGGTATAACTCTATAATTATCTCCTCCCAAATAAGGTGAATTTTTTTAACTGACTTAGGGAATTACTTTGAATTTTTTGAGTTAATATCTCAATGAGTAACTTAGCTTTGAAAATTTATCTAACAAAGTTATTGAACTTGTTTTTATATCAATAAAATCACTCAACTTACATATTTATATCAATTAAATCATTCAACTCAAAACTTTGACAAAAAAAAATTTCAAAACTGAAATGGATCATTTTTATTTTTTTAAATACATATATATTAATATAACTTAATTGTGCATCATCCAAACTAAACTAGTGGAGTTAAGATTACAAGTGAAGCTGCTCATTTATTAAAGCAACTTAATCTAACATTATCGTATTAATTATAACTACTAAAGTTAAAATTCTATAGAAATTGATCACCCTGAAACAATTGACTTGTAACACACATATTTTTGGGTCAAATACTTTTGCATTATCTACATCCTCGGCTCTTACGATGATGTATATTTTGTTTACCCGTGATGTATAAACCCAGCACTGCAACAACGAAATAGTGTATGCGTCCAGGCATGGCATCGCCCTTTTCACCTTGTTTACTGTCGGGCATTCCAGTGATATGGATCGATGAAGAAGTGTTGGGTCTTTCAATTGGGTTGGATTGTTAATTAATGAATATTGGTCTAATTGCATGTTCCATTAATATAAGGAAAAACTACCTAACTACACATACATCACTATCATATATACCTATAGTTTAAAACAATTACACATATTACCACTTTTAATATTTATATTATGTATTTTAAAAGATTTAATCATCAGATACACAAATCCATTAAATATAGTATTGAATAATTATCTTAAATTTAAAGTCCTTAATTAATGGTCCATTAACAAGTCTATTTTTAAAAAAATTCAAATTTGTTGTTTCCCCCACCCACCCCCACGTCCACCAGCCGCTTTATTCTTCATCTTCTCTCTCTTTCTTACTTCATACTTGCATGTTTAAATCTTTATTATTCATATAGGTTTATTTCTATTATTTTATTATTCTCTTGTATGGTCTTAATTTTGTATCGGGTTAAAGTTCATAATGTTCTGAAGTACAATTTTAAAAGTTTTACAAATTAGATTTTATATTTTTTAAATGTGTTGTTTCTCAAACACTTTAATGGATGACTATTTTCAAAATCGGATGATTTTTATTAAAGGTACTACACATTAACAATATTATATTAAATCAAACAACTTTTATTTATTTTCACTCATGAATTTCTCATTGCTGGAAGGTTTTGAAGATGCAAGAAACCAAGGAAAAGCTAGCAGCCAAGAGCTAAGCCTTTAATCCTTCATGATGTCGAGATGAGTTTGATACTGCAGGCTACTAGGGAATCATGACATATTTTGATTTTTGATCTTGAGATTTGTATGTTGTTGTTTTTTCGTTAAAATTGATATTGGAAGTCTTTCTTCAGTCTGTCGAAATATCTGTTCTCCTAGATAACTCAATTTTTTTGTTTTGGATATTTAAACCTTTTATGAATATTTGCATTTCAATTCAACTGGGCTATTCAAACTAGTGTTGAATCTCAAATCTATATATATGAATATGAGTTTGTTTTGATGCATTTTCAATCTTTATGAATCAATGTTTTACATCTGTTGTTTCATTCGCCAACATTCAAGCCGAGAATGGTGGATACACATCAGGTGTACATGTATCTAATTAAGAGTTCATGTATTTGAGTTAAAATTATATGTATTTATGAGAAAGAATTTTAATTTTTTTTACTTTTTCTTGGAAAACTGATAAGACAAATACTCTACGATCATGATTTGTTCCTAAAATTTGTGTGTTTCAGTTGTATTTTATAATTAGATCCACATAATCATATGTATATACTTACTATGTATCCGAGATACATGTTTTTGAATATAATGTATGAAATTGATACTTGATACATCAAATTAATACTAGATACGTGAAATTAAAATTAGATCATATAAGTAGATACATGAAATTAATACTTGACACATATAACAAATACACGAAATTAATACTAGATACTTCTATGATACATATGAATGGACTTGTATAATACTCATGTATCTAAGTATTTAGTTTGTTGGATACATCATATATTGATAATAGATACATCAAATTAATGAATTTATTATTTTAAGAGTAATAAATGAAATTAATCAAATTACATGACCAAAATATACATGCTTTTGTTTATTACTAATAATATAATGAATTTACTATTTCAAAGCTTAATTTTGAAACTATAAATTGAAATTCATTAAATATAGATACACTCCTTGATTTTCGCCTTATAATAAGGGATTTGATTAGTTTAAATTTTCAGAATTAATTATTCATGTATTATGAAAATCCGTAATTACTCCTCTAATTAAGGAAATTAGTTACAACCTATTAATTCAAACAAATAAAATATGTATCTCAGTTTAAAATTCGGTAGATACATGTATCTCCGGATTCAATCTCATGTATTTTAAGCATGAAAATATGGTAGAAGAAGTAATATTTGAAACTATCGGGAATCTTAGTAATTAGGACCTAAACTAGTGGGATTTATGTAGTTTGCCCTTAATGAAAATCATGTTTTATATTTAATTAATGACAAATTTAATTGAGTAATTTTATTGATACAAAAACATAAGTTTAGTGATTTTATTGATACAAAACAAAGTTTAATGACTTTGCTAGATAAATTTTTAAAGTTGAGTTTTGAGTTATTATAGTTTAAGTGCGATTGGAATGCATCTGTTTTGAATTAATTAATATATTGCGTTTTACAGTAGAATAAAATCCTTGAGATTTTGACAATGTTTCACCAAGCAATTTGAAACCATGTTGTTTTCGTGAAACATGATCATTAGAAGGCTAGTCATTGTTCTCCCTATCAAATTGTATATGCTAGTCATAGAGTTTTAGACAAGAAATAATATTTTAGGAATTTAGGAGGGAAATAAATAAATAAAAAGTCAATGTTATATTTTTAACGAGTCGAGTCATCAAAATGGTTTAAATGAATATTTTTTTTCTTATAATTCTGATTTTAGATTAAAAAAAATTCACATTAATAAATTTTAATGAAAAAATTAATTAAGTATTTTGGGTGACATTGTAGATAAAATATTCATAGTTGACTCGACTTTGAGGTTATAAAGGAAAGTTGAATGACTTTGTAAGAAAACAATTCATTGTTGAACTCATAATTAAAGGTGTGTTTGGTACGAAGGAAAATGTATTCCTGGAAAACAAGTAGATTTTAGATTTATTTTCTCATGTTTGGTTGATGAGTTGAAAATATTTTCCGGAAAAGATTTTTTAGTGTTTGATTAATGAATGAAAAATATTTTTGAGAAATTATCTTTTATTTTTACTAGAGAGTAGAAAATAATTGTTGAATTGAAATTGAACATACTTTTTAAAAGTAAACTTAGATTTGTTTTTGGGGTGGGGGTGGGGCTGACGCGGGGGAGGGGGGAGGTAGGGGTGAGATGGAGTAAAAATAAATAAATTGAAATTGAAAATATTTTTAAAAAAACAAACTTAAATTTCTTTTTGGAGGGGTGGGGGGTCGCTGGTAGGGGGTGGGGGTCGCAGTAGGGGGTAGAGGTGGGGTGAAAAAATAAAAATTTGAAATTGAAAATATTTTTTTAAAACAAACTTAGGGGTGGGGGTAGGGGTGAGGGTAGGGGTCAAAAAATAAAAAAAAATGAAATTGGAAATATTTTTTAAAAACAAACTTTTTTTTGGAGGGGGGGCTGGCCGGGGGGGTGAGTGGGGTGGGATGAAAAATAAGAATTTGAAAATATTTTTTAGAAACAAACTTTAATTTTTTAATTTTTTTTGGGGGAGTGGAGGGGGGGAGAGGGATGGGGTGAAAATAAAATTTGAAATTGGAGATATTTTTTAAAAACAAACTTAATTTTTATTTGGGGGGGGGGGGGAGGGGAAGGAGGCTGGTGGGGTAAAAAAATAAAAAAATTGAAGCTGAAAATATTTTTTTTAAAATAAGCTTTAAATTTATTTTTTTCAATAAAAAAAATTGTAATATGAAGTTGGAGGAGAGTTTTGGAAAATGTTTTCCTTAATTTTTTAAGGGAAGTCATTTTCCTTAAATTTAAGGAAAATGAGTTGATTTGGAAAATATTTTACCCAACCAAACATGAGAAAATTGGAAAACATTTTTCGAAAAATATTTTCCTTCATACTAAACACACCATAAATGACTTTGAAGTTATAAAAGAAAGTTGAATGACTTTCTGAGAGAAAAATCCAAAATTGAGTGACTTTATGAGAAAAAAAACTCAAAATTGAATGACTATCTAAGATATTATCTCAAACTATTGATAAAAAGCAGAGAAACATAATATTGAAGATCGAGACAGATTACTTGTATTAATCAAGATCCAGAGATGAAAAAGTGGGGATTATCTATTTAAGAACTTGAGATGCTTGTTACAAGTGAGAAAAGTGAGATGTTTTTCACTCATATGCAATGATTTATTTATAGGGCAAAATCTTTGGGATAAACTTGCAAAAAGGCTGGTATAGATCCTGTTAAAAGCCTACACTAGATTGCACTTGAGTACTGCTCCTTTCATTTCATATTAATTGAATTGTTGAGGTGTTTCACATCCTTTAAAAAAAAAAGATTAAGACATAAATTAGGCTTAACTTTTCATTTTTATCCTTATTAAATATTATCAAAATTATGATTAAAATAACTAATTCCAATAGTAACTATTAACTAATAAAGGATAAAATTAGAAAAACATTCTAAAAATAGTCTTGAAAATTAAACAATTAAGTTGATTTGAAAAATAAAAAATATATCAATAATTGAATTAATATAAAATGTAGGGAGTATCAATTGCAGGTCAACACAAGTTTCGAGGTTGATTAGTGATAGTTCTGTTATCATTGTGCTTGCAAGGGCCAAAGTGGGTGCCTAGTCCCCACTTATGATTTTTTTTTATCATGCGCAAGGTGCAAGTATCGTCAGTTGTGTGAGGGGTTGTTTGGTTGTCAAGTATATGTTATGGGACCACATGTCACTTTCTTTCATTTCCTTTTCTCATCTATTTTTAACCCTTTTTTTTATACTTTTTCTTTCTTTCTTCAAAACACTTTCTTGCATTTTTTTCTACTACTTGTTAACTCTTAACATAATTTTATTTTATTTTTGTATGATATTTTTATTTTTTTATTTAAAGTTCGGTATATGAATTAAAACGCGATAATTTAAGATTTGCATTGTGTAGAGCTTTGTTCGAAGTGATATACTGCTTATCAAGAATTTTTCATACTCAAAACCTCTAGTTAATCGAGAAACAACATCATCTTTTGAGCCATCATTTATTTGAGGAAAAATCAACGTTGGTGTGTCGAAATATTTAAATTTTTTTTTTTAAAAAAGTTTTAAGGAATTGAAGAAAGTGAAACTACAAAAAATTAATATTTTAAAATCTCGTGTCTTAATTTCATAAAATATTTTAAAAAAAATATATATTTTATAAATGATATATAGAAAATATGAGAACTTAGATTATATAATTTTTATTTGAAGAAGAGGAAAAGAAACCCATAACCTTCTTCATCTTCTCTCTTTTAGATTTAGGTGGACATTTAATATTGTAGGCCCTACTATTTATTTTTGATTTTTTTTCAGCCTTTATTTTAAGAAATGGTCATAATTCACGTGTCAAAAAATGGGTGGAGCCTCACCCAACTTTGGTTGGTTGGGCCTTTACCATGATAAAAAAAATTCCACTTCTTGTGTCGAGCTTAAGAGCGCTTCGAAAGTGGATGTATTGTAGAAAGGACTATTTTTTAAATACTTTTATGCTTGTTCTCGTAATTTGACATTCATTAGTATTTTAAAAAAAGACAAGTCAAATACAATCTATTTATCAAATAATGAATAAAAGTATTTCTCAAATAATTGGTCAAACACAAATATGTTTTTTTCCTGATAAAAGAGAATATTTGACAGTTACGATCAAGTATTCTTAGATCTCCTAAAGTTATTGCAGGCAAACGATTCGTTATAAAAGGTTGGACAACTTCTTCTTTTAAAAAAAAAGGGTGGAAAAGGGTCAAAATTATCCCTCAACTTTGTTTTATTGGATGACTTTATCCCTGCCGTTAAAAACAAGTTATTTTTACCCCTGACGTCAATAAACTTAACAAATATACCCCTCTTTGGATGAAAAGCCCCAAATTAATTAAAATTATCCGATTTTACTTAAATTACACAATTTTAATCCGACCCGATCAACTTAATAATATAACCCATTTCTTTTACTCAAATCAACTTTGTTTTCACCACCACCCTCTCCGAGATCTCCTTCACCACCACCGCCGAAACCACCACCTCTCCCATTACTCTACCTCCTCCAAGTTAACATCCCTATCAAGAGTAAATTTCTTGCTTTCTAAGACCAAATTCCTTCTGGATTTCCAGCAAAAGTTAACATAACCAAAATTGTAATTTTATTGAGTTTCCCAGCAAAAGCAAGTAAATTTTCTTGCATTACATTCATATTTTTTATTTTTTCACTTGGCTTTTTTTATTTCCATAAAGCCCACGCTTAAATCGCGCTTTGCACTTGATGCTCCAACAACCTTTGGAGCTTTTTTGCTTCTTTTTTTTCACTTTTAACTACTCAGACAAGAAGAATTTAAATCTTTCAAAGCCATTGCATAGAACACTAGATATTGTTGGATATAAAAAACTTGCGCCGAGACACAAAAACACAGGACATGTTTACTTGCTCCTCTTTGGTCCCTTTTTTCACGAACTCCAAGTCAAGGGTAAGTAAAGCAAGATTTAAGTCTTCAGGTGGAACAAATCTGCAATGTGAATAGTGAAAGCACTAATTAATTGATTTCATGGAAAAATTAGACGACACTAATTAACTTTTGCTGAAAACCCAGAAGGGATTTGGTCTTAGAAAGCAAGAAATTGACTCTTGATAGGGCTGCTGACTTGGAGGAGGTACAGAAATGGGAGAGGTGGTGTTTTCGGCGGTGGTGGTGAAGTAGATCTCGGAGAGGGTAGTGGCATTGGGGGTGGTGAGGGTAAAATAAAGTTGATTTGGGTAACAGAAATGAGTTATTTTATTAAGTGGGTCGGATTGGGTTAAAATTGAGTAATTTAAGTAAAATTAGGTAATTTTAATTGATTTGGGGTTTTCCATCCAATGAAGGGTATATTTGTTAAGTTTATTGACGGCAGGAATAAAAATAACTTGTTTTTAACGGCAGAAATAAAGTCAACCAATAATACAAAGTTGAGGAGTAATTTTGACCATTTTCCCTTAAAAAAGAAGAAGAGGGGAATATGCAGTCATTTGTGTATATTCCAAGACATTGTTAATGCTTGCCCAAATATAATTTCTAACTACAAATATTATTAATTAACTTCGACTTTAACTTAAAAACACTTTTCTTTTCAAATTTCAATCTACTGAACTAGTCAAATTTTATCGACGAAATTTTGTTAATCATCTATTAAAACCTAAATTCTACCAGTAATATAATACTGAAAAAGCACAACCGTAAAAATAAATTATATTTCTCACATGATCATTCACTCTGATGAATTTATCTACTAAAGTCACTTCTCTTGATTATAACGATAAAATCACATAACGATTTATTTCTTTTTTTAACGGTCACACACTCGAAAAACTTACCTAAAACCACCAAAACACCCCCTTTAAATATTCATTTGCTTCTCTCTATACGTACTACTAGTTTTAGTTGTGTCAACTTCAATTGCAAAATCTATTAACAATTGAGTGATTAATCTTTCTGCCATTTAAATTAGCTTTAGGTGAAATTCACTGCTACCAAAGATAACGTCTCATACAATAGAGTGCAAATAAAGTGATGCATTTCTTTTGAAAATATAGTAGAAGAGAGATCTTTATAACTTTATATTCATCGCAATTTAAAGAATCCATACAACGATGTAAAAGGCGATAGGTGCTGCCTGCCTTTTACACAAGTAAAAAACCAATACAACAGAGATCAAATGGATTTTCCATTGGTTTTATGTAAATTTCGGGCGATGGTGAATTTTAAAGCAGCAAATAATGAATCGTAAAGTGATTTTATTGCTATAAAACAAAGAAAAGTAACTTGAGGAGATAAATTTATCAAGTTGAGCAATTTACTCTATGAAACATGATAATGAATCCTCTACAAAAGGGTCCCCTGAAAAAAACTGTTATCTACAAGTCCTGCTAAGTAAGAACATGATGATTTAAATTCACAATCTTTTGTCTTTCAACTTGTTTTATCTCGCGATACAGACACCTGAGATCTGTTGTCTCTTGATAGTTTATGTTCTTGTTCCTCAATCTTAATCTCCGTCTCTCGTTTATATCTGTTGTCGCCTGATGACTTCTCTTCTTGTTCCTCAATCATAATTTCTGTCTCTTGTTTTTCTTCTTTCTCGTCATCGACTGATGTTTGGTGGAATGTTTCTTGGATCTTTGTCATACCCTTCTCTACTGGCCCCATCGCCTGATTTATGGTTAAAACTACATCCTTCACAACCTGTTTCATTGGTTTTAGTATATGTTGCTGCTATTAGATATGATACTTCAACAACAAATGAACAAGTGCTGAAAAGATCTTACTTTTAGACAAGAGGGGTGGTAAGCACCCTCGACCAAACTCACCAAGAGAGCAAAGAGGTGGCGGGGGTAAAAAACCAAAACAGTAAAGGCCTTACTTTTTGACCTCCTTCAACAACAATGTCCTGAACACTTTCTCTGACACTTGTCCCTGGAACCTCAACCTTAGTTTCTATCTTTTCAACAACGGCCGATTTCTCTCCATCTTCTATATTTAGAGTTGTTTCAGCCTCTTGGGCAGTAAACTCTTCATATACAGATGTTGGCACATAGTGATACGGTTTCGAGGAGAAGACAAAAACATGAGCAATAGCTGCAATAGCCATCTGCAGAAATGAGAGTTAAATATCTCAGGGCCGATACGTAATACTATTTTTAAATGGAAAGTTTTTACTGAACTAATAAAGTGGAGAACTAGACACCATGTGTTTGATATCACCAAAGTTTCGATATCAGTATGACAACATATTTCCCACAAGTGTTTATGAATAACATTTGTCCAATAAAATCATCCACTCTGCATAATTCCACTTTCTTAGATTGTGCTTCATGAAAATTTTAGCATAGAATCAGTTTCCAAATTGCATTTCCAGTCTTACTTTGAGCATATCATATTTTTATAACAATTTCCTTGTATTAAATGCGATTCACAATGCGGATAATTGTGCCAGTTCAATCAACCTACTAAGGTACAAAATTCAGAAGGAAGAAAATCAAAAAGCATGATTTTTCAAGATGGAAAACACTTCAAAGCTTCTGTGTGAAAAAATGATATTGCTAATATCCAAGAGAAAAGACCTTAGGTTCGGTATCCCTTCACATCTAAAGAACTCTTAAACCATAAGACCTGGGCCAAGTTTATTTGTTCACTGTTCTTCGACCATCAGATAATCAATATTTCTTCGCCCAATTTACTAAAAAATGTGTCCCCGACATGTTCGAATTTTATTCAGTACATGAAGATGATTTGATGTAGTAGAAGATATTATAGCTTCCACCGACTATAAAACTCCAAGCATTTCCATGGAATTAAAAAGCAGAGAATACCTACCTCTATGCAGATCAGAAAATCTTGCATTCCAGTCTGGAACTTTCGTTCCTTTGGGAGCACCCTTAAAGAACACAACAAGGCGATACCGACCCCTTGCCACCATGTTGCAAAAACAATGGCCTTGAAGCTAATGAATTTTGCTAGTGGTTTTATTGACTGGAGTTTATGGTGAGTCACATTATAAAATTGGACAAGACAATATAATGCCCACATCTGGCTGAAGTTTAGTACCACAGTGATATAGGGATATCTGCAAGGAGCAATAAGCAGACAAGAGTGATATATCAGTGTCGTCCTATACAACAACAATAACAGCAACATAACCAGTGTAGTCCAACATGTGGCAGACCTTATCCTACCTTTGCGGGGTAGGGAGGTTATTTCCGATAGATCCTTGGATCAAAAGTGAAGTTACCGAAGTAGGGTTGCAAGAAAATATAACAGAAAAATAGCAAGATCTAAGACAAATAAAGCAACAGACAGTAAGACATTGTAAAACAAGAAATTACACGACTACTAAATACTACTACAACAAGGAGTAGAGGAGATGAAGCTAGCCCCTTCCCTCTCCCACACAATACGACAACACTTGGCCACCTACGAACCTACTACCTAATCTTTGACCTCCAAACCTTCCAATCTAGAGTCATGTCCTTAATAAGCATGTATCAAAGTCCTATAACAGAAAAAAATTGAGCTTGTCAAAGCTCTGCAGTTGATTCATTGTAAACTACCAATTGCTGCTACACTGATTCATTGTAAACTACCAATTGATAATAAATTTGTCAAAGGTCTGCAGTTGAAGAGGTCACAATTGCAATCTCTCAGAGTGAGTTTCGATTGGTAGTTTACAATTGTGACCTCTTCAATTGTAAACAACACCGAGTTTCGACTTATCCACTGTCATATCATTCTCTATCTTACACAATGCATTTTTCACTACCTACTATCATTTCACTTTCTTTAAAATGCTGAAAATAGGCTAGCTCCTGCTGCTGCTAATCAAGGTTCTAGTTCCAGGAGAAAGTGGATGTGAGGAAAAGAGATCTTTGGTCCACCTTCATCCTGATACAAGGACTTGAATGCTAAATGAGGAGGGTCATAAAGGGATTCCGAAAGATACATCTCAAAGCTAGAATGAACGATTATGACCATTAAACTACATGAAAAAGGAAAGAAGAATGCTTTGATGATCAATTGTTCATCATATCCTTATTATCTGAAAAAAGAAGAAGAAAAATGCACATTAAATGCCCTATCATTAACTTTGATATTAACGAGTGCAATACAGAATTATACATGAGTTAGCTAATCAACTATTGGCAGTCGAGATTTCATTTTGAAGAAGGATCCTTCGGAATTTAAATAAATGTAGCTGTGATGCCACTAATGGTGTTTAAATTACACAGCTATATGTGGTGCTTAATGTGTGTAGTTGTTTCTCACACTTCACAATTTATACGATACGTAAAATTTAGATGGAGAAAATGGTATACCCATAGTGCCAGTTAAACTTTCCATCACCATATACCCCAAAAATCTCCAAAATAAGAGCTAGGAATGCACTGACCGTCTTCAAAATCATCTGCGGAACACAATGACATTAGTATGAAGATACCGAGTACAGCAACGTAACTATGGAACTTTCTTCCCCTTTGACATACATATTGTACAAGTCCAAATTTTTCTATAGTGAACAAGTGCTTCCCCACGACATATGGGTGGAAAATGAAGTTATACAACGTCCTTTTTTGTGTCACGGGTTTCTCCTCTCCTCCTAGCAATGACTGGCTGATTTGTTTCCTTGATTCATCTTCGAGCAGTTCAACAACCTGTCGCTCACCCCCTGCCACAAATCCATATCATGCAAGTTATACCCTGGTAAATATTTTCAAGGACTGCATGTAGTAGACCCCACAAATACAGTCCATTAACATGCTAAGTTAGAGAAACTCTTTTTCCGTGTAAGGTACCAAGGGAAAGGTTGACTATTGCCACGGTTAAAATATCAAAACATTTCAGGTATTTTGATTCACTGTTATCTGGTTATAGAAGACTAATAGGAAGTTCTTGAGATATCTTTCGTATTTTTGCAACACCATTGGAAATAGAGATCATACTTACCAAGGCAAGCGATCAAGTAACTTCCAAAAGAATAGAGTGCAAATGCTTCATAACAGTTCCTCAATATGTCGCAGGCAAGGGAAAGTTTTGGGTTCCACAAGGATAAAATCTGTAAAAGACGAGAACCAATTCATTTAAGTTACTTATTTACAAACTTTGCATCAGCTTTAAGTTAAAAAAAGATTAGTTTATGCAGTTGCTTTAGTCTATCAGTTTAAACATGTATATTGCATTTAAAGATAGTGTATCTAGTGAAAGATGCAGCAAGACGTTATAATATTATATCTAATTAGAACCTTATTTCCTTTATACATATACAATTCAGAAATCAGACACTGGTTTATATCCTTACTGATTCAGTTGCATAGACAGGAACCATGAAAATGACCCCCACGATCCATTTTTGTTCCTGATAAGCAAACGGAAATTTAGATCCTACATTCTAAGAAATAAGAATAAAGAGTACCTAAATTGAGTACTCACGGATGGATTAGTATAGTATCTGAGATGCTGAAAAATTAAGAGAAGCGAGAGGATCAATGCTACCAAGACAAAGCATCCCCCAATTACGAGAGCAGGCTCGTGGAGATCTCTATAAATATTCACATCGAAAGAGATGTAAAATGATGCCATGCCACATGATCTCTGTTGCAATTCTCTCTAAAACTTATACCAAACCTGAAAAACAACAATGCAATTAGCTTGGAATGGCTATCGCTTAATCTACGATAGACTTCCATAAAGCCTGGTAATCTACTGCTATGAAAGTAGAATGCTAGAAGCAAGAAAAAAGGTTTGCATATATTTCAGGTGTTACTAAGTCCATGTATTCTTTGAGTTTGAAACAGAACTGACTGCAAACAATTTCAGTTCTGTGAAAACATCAAAATATCCTAAAGGATCCTTCTTTCAGCTCCGGCAAGAATTCAAAATTGTAACTTGGGGGTAGATCTCCCCGAAACCGCTAACACAGGATGCTTTGTGTATCGTGCTTCCTTTTTAAAGACAACTATGCTCAATCCTGGCATGGATTTCACGCACTACTTAAAAAACACTATCTTCCCACTGAACAGGGGCTAACGCCAATCTATTTTCCACCATTTTTCATTTACAGTAAAAAAAAAACCTCGTAATGAAAATGTAAATAATTTCACACTATACCTGCCTTACGCTACTAAGTATTACGTACCACTTGTTTGTATGTAATTTAATCACAAAATTTAACGACAAAACAGAACCGAATTAGTGTTTCTAAAAATGGAACTAAATACAGAGAAATTTGCAGAGATTTTGGGTTGAATATATATAATTGATGTTCATGCCTGTGTTGTGATTCCGCTACAGATCCGCCAAAATCCATTTTAACATTTCTTAGTACTGATAATAAATTGTATAGTTTTTTCAGGATATGCACACGGCGAGCGGCGAGATAACAGTTTTTTTTTTTCTTCCTTTACTTTTATGTTTGACACGTTGCACTTTGTTTTACAATCGGGAGGTGACTCGCCCTAATTATACAAATTCCCCACTTGAGGGTAAGATATACTCCCTTTTGCCCATATATATAAAGAGTATTAATTTATGATAAATATAATCCTGTTTTTATTTACATAAAAATATAGTAAAAGTACATATTCGATTATATAATATAGCTTGTGAAAAGTCATAAAAATATATACGAATTGTACAATGTAACTTAGTTATACATGAGCTATACACTGACTATACTCTACATTATAATATATACTCAAAAGGTTGAAGATAGCTTAACTATTTATGAAGTATACACTGATTATACATAAAATATACATTAACTGTCCAATCTCGATCAACTCAAAATCACCTATATACAGTCTCAAATTTTAAATATAAAATCTTCTTGATATTTTAAATAAAAAAAGTAATTCACTTGAAATGATTTACGTCCACGATACATCAATTTTTAAAAAAAGATGAAGAAGAAGAAAATGAAAGAAAAAAAAGGAGAAAGAACAAGGACAAAGTCGATGAAGGTCTAAAAAAGATTTGGCTATTTTTTTTTGGAAAAATTATTAAACTAGTCACAATTACTAACATAATTATTAAAAATATCTACACTTTAAAATAATTATTAAAAATGTCAATATGTCAATATTTTAAAAAATAAATTGTATCCTAATATAATTAATTTCCTTTCCTTTTATTTCTCAAATCATGCCCAAATTGGACCATTTTTTTACTCCATTATCACGTAAAAAATAAAATAAATAGGATAAACTACACAATACAACAAACATCAATATATATTTAAGGTAAATGACTATAGTTCATTCTTTTTATGTTTTATGGATATAATTAAATGTTAAATAGCAAAGTTAATATTACACTCATAATCTGTTTTTTTTTTATAAAAAGATTATATATGCATATAAATATTCATTAAATAGCAAAGATAATTTTACATGCCTAATTAATACCAGTCAAACCTGTTTTACGGTGCTTTACTCCCCATGTTTACCTTCTTTGCTATTTTCTCTTTCAATATCACCAAATCACCAATTTTTTCTCCAAATTTTTTCCAATTCACAATTCTTTACTTGATTTTCATGAGCAATTTTTGTGACATATCTTCATCAAATATCTTCTATTTGCATTTTTTCTCGTTTATATGAAATTTGTATTTGTATACATCTTGTTGAAAGGTTGATGAGTTCATTAATTGTATTCATATGTATTACAAGAAGAACGTGAGCAAAAAGAGTTTGAGGATTGTCTGATTTTCCTCTTTTTTTTATAGTGAAATACTTATCTATTTGGATACTTGTATTGTATTATATCCACTTGTCATTTCTTTGGATTGTTCCAATGTATTGAAATATTAACACAAGTTGAAAGGTTGATCAAGTAATACAAGTATATTTTGATACATAATTACATTATTTTTGTATAAACAAAAACTTGAGTTATCAATTGTATGTATGTATATATATATTTGTAAAAAATTAGTAAACATGAGCAAAAAAGATTGAGTTTTGTTGGCGTTTCAATTTTTTATACAGTCAAATATTTATATACTTTGATACTCACATTGTATTATTTTCCATTTTCTTAATTCTAGATTGTCCAATGTATTTAAATTTTGTTTAATAACAAGAGATTACCTTATTTAGTGCATTGTAATTATAATTGTATCATTGTATAAATAAAAAAATTGAAAAAAAATACAAATATACAACAAGATTAAGACATAAAATGTAGTCATTTTTTATAAATAACATACTTATAGCTATTGAACTTCAATAACCCTACAACTATAATCATTTTTGTAAGTTGCTCTAAATACCCCCATTACCCACTTACCCCTCTTTCTAGGTTTTACCCATAATTACTCATTTCTCTCTCTTCCCTTTTTCACCATTGTTATCTCGTTCAAGAAAATCAACTCTTCAAATTTTCTACACTTTGTTCAAGAAATCTCACAATTAATTCAAATGATTTTTCACCCATTGATAAAGGTAAATTCGAAGTCAACAAGTATTTTGTGAGATTTCTTGTGATTTTATTTTTATATTCACCAAGTATTTTGTATTTCGGATTTTCGTCTTTTAAACAATATTGTTTGATTTTTATGTGAGGTTGTTTTCATATTCACCAAGTATTTTATGAGATTTCCCTCTTTTATGTATTGCGATTTTTTTCGTCTTTTAAACACTATTGTTCTATTTTATTTTTTTGTGATTTTGTTTTCATATTTGAGATTTTATAGATTGTAGTAATCTACATTAGCATTCATACACCATATATTGTTTGATTTTTTATACATTCATATTTAATATTTTTTGAATTTTGCTTATATGGTTACTAATATATGCACAAGTGAATACGGATTTGGATTTGAATTTGGTGAAAAAAATAAAGAAAAAGAACATAGCAGACGAAGAAGAAGAAGAAAGAGAGAGTCAAAGGAGAAGAAGGTTGCAAATTGTATTCATATCAGAACTCTATTCATATTAATTTTTGTTTGTCAATTATTTTTCTTTTACTCAACATTTGTATTTTTATCAAGAACATTGTATTTCTTTTTTAGTTTGTAGTCGTTCAAATAGGTATGTCAAATTGATTTGTATTTCTTAAGCATAGATTTATCTTATTTTTTTCACAACTAGTTTGTATATTTTTATTTAGAATATTGTATCCTTCCTCAATATATTGTATTGTTTTCACTATGTATGCTTTTTTTTTTAGAATATTGTATTGTGTATTATTTTCACTATGTATGCTATTTTTTACCAGAATCTTGTTTCCTTTCATAGATCATATTTATATGTAATGATTAGATTATATTGGGATATAATCAGTAATATTTTTGTAATACAAATAAAAGAAAAATATATTTGACAGTTATGTAATACAATTTTGATCACCAAGATACAATTTGTAGATTTGTAGTTTTCACTATGACAGTAAAATATCAATTTTAATTTAAATGGTAAAGTGAGCAAATAAAATGTAAAATTTATTGGTATACAATAATTATATTCTTGCAAATCAAACAAATAAAAAAATACATAAATCAATAAATCAAATACATAACAAATTAAATTATTGACATCTTAAATAAAATATTAAAAATGTGGCTAAGAAGTCCTATTAAATGTCAAAATATTTACATTTTGAATTATTTTATTTTTTTGGCAATTACGATGACCGAATGGTCTTTTTGGGTAATTAATGGTATATAATAATGTATGTAATAATCCAATATCCCTGAAAGCCAAATTATTTCGAAAGTAATATACATATACTCTATTTTTTAAATTTCTTTTTCTCACTTAATAATCTACTCAAGCTGAATAAAAATTTAGTCTTATGAACTTATATTAAATTTAAAAAAAAAATGATAATCACATTCAGGATAATGTCCACGCTAAATAGTAATAGCAATAGAGTAACGTCGACATCAAATATTAAGATGTGTTAAATATGATACCCGAATAAGTAAAATACAATTATATTGATGAAAACTTGATAGTGTCAAAGACTACTATTCTTTAATAAGAAGAACTCTTTTATTTCTTACAACTCATAGTAATATTACTTTCACACTATTTTCTCACAAACTAAGAAATTGCTTGTGGATTACTCTCTCTACTCTCTATTGCTTTTTCTATTTTTGGCGTGTCTTCAAATCTTCAATTACTACTACATTTATAGAATTTTGAACCTCTTGATTACATCATTAGTGAAACAAATGTGACAACCAATTTTCACAAAGTTTGGTGTCAAACTCCATCAAAACTTGGCTACCAACTTCCACAAATGTGGTTGTCAATTTTTCACATTTGTGACTAGTAATTTCCACAAGTGTGACTGCCAAATTAGTTGTTGTCAAGCTTTGTTCCCACAAATCTCTCCCTTAATTTTGATTTTTCTTCTTTACTCCAAGGCTTGATCTCAATCTCTGAAAATCTTCAAATTTGAGAGGCTTTGTAAAGATATCCGCAACTTGATCATGAGATTTCACATACTTGAACTCTATGATGAGAGTAATAGTCTTGAGTTATTGGGTCTATTTGAAAGGAATTTTTAGTTATTTTGGCATTATATTGTGCAAGTATTGCTAATTTCTTTGCTAAATGTGTAAGGTGAAGTTAGGCCCAAAATTAGATCTAAACGAATTAAAATATATAGAAAATTACACTTTATGGGAATTAAAAGACCCATGCAATCGCGCATCATCATGTTTCAATCGTATGGGTAAGAAAGAATGGGAGTTGGCAGTTGACAGCCTTGCGCGGTCGGCTACTCAAAGTGATTTCCGTTGTGCGATCGCGCGGGAACTTGACGAAATAATGTTAAATAATGATATTTTTAAAATTTCAAGGAGGAAGACCCCGTGCTTTATAAGGAAAACTGATCCCAAAGATTAGGGCATCTTGGAAAAAGCAAAAAAACGACAAGGAGCAAGAAAGTAGAAGGAAGAACGAAGAAGGGTACACCACTCTGATCCAAAACGAAAGTTGGGATTAAGAGTTGTTTGTAATGTCTTCTAGTTTTTTCTATATTTTTGTAAACTTGTTTATTTCTACGGAGTAAATTCTAATCAAGGCAAAGACAATATGATGTAGGGTTGCTAATATTGAATTTTGCTTTTGTACGCATGTATAGAATCGTGAATTCCTAATTCATTTTGGTATTGAAAAGTTAGTCATTCTTTGCATTTTAATCGAAAGAAAGGTGTTTGGATTATTATCTTTTCATCTTATGGTCCAATTCTTGATTGATAGCTTCGTGAAGAAATAGAAAGAGCTTGAGAATTTGTTGTTAAGGATTGGAGTTAGAACGTATTAGCAAGAAGCTTTCCTAGACCTTGCCTTTCCGGTGCATATGTTCACTTTGTTTACATTACTAATTTATTGAAAGTCAAATTCATTCGAAAGAAGTATTTTACTTATTGATTGAAATAGTAATCAACATATTTATTCGTAAGAAGCAAGAGTATTTATTTGTGAACCTTGAACTATAGCATATCCTAAAGTTTTGCAACCATGCCATCGCATTGTGTGCATCCCTAAGTTCCTTAATTGATAATCAATTTTTGATATCCATTTCATTGTTTGTTAGATAATCAGTGCTAATAATTTACATTTTTAGCATGGTGATTTTACCACACAATTCTCAAGATTTGATTTTTTGAATAATACTGAAAGAAATTATATTGAATTTCTACTAGAACCAATCTCTGTTAGACGATCTTTATACTATACTATCTTTGACTAGCAAGCGCTTAATTATATTGTGTTTTACGCTCATCAAATTTTGGCGCCGCAGTCGGAGATTGGCAGCAAGTAGTTTTCAATAGAGTTTTGCGTATCAATTCAGGTTTTTTAAATTATTTCTTTACATCTCAAGTTCCTATTATCGCAGGCAACAAGAATTAACAACAACTTTTGTCTATGACACGATCTTCCTCAAAAGAAGTTCTCGAATACAATCCGGAGTTGGAAAAAGCTTTAAGTCTGCTTAAGAAGGAACTTGCAAAAAGGGTTCAGAAAAGTCTCAAAGTCATAATACAATGGGTGATAATAACGTCAGTAACATGGCTTTGAATGACCTACTCAATTCTGGTAACTTAAATCGGGCACAAGGGATTGATGATGATGTTGAACATCCAGGGGTTAATTAACCGAAGAAACAATCGTCCTTCTGTTGAAGTAGAAGGTCAAATGGATCAAAATAATGGCAGGGCAGGGGAAAGAGATTACTAGGAAACTATGCTAAGCCAAATTACAATGGAGTGCAGTCTAGTGTGAGATGTCCTCCTATTGCGTCAAATAACTTTGAGATCAAGAATAGTATTCTTCAAGCAATACAAAATAGTTGTGTGTTTAGAGGGAAGTAAAATGAGGATCCAACCAGTCATATGATGGATTTCGATGAAATCATGAACACTTTTCACCATAATGGAGCATCGGACGATGCTATATACTTAAGGACATTTCCTTTCACTCTGAAGAATAATGCTAATATCTGGCTACGAAGTTTACCTTTTGGGTCAATCCGCACATGGAATGAAATGACGACAAAGTTTCTTGATAAGTATTTCTCAGCAGCAAAAACAACTAGAATGAGGAAGGAGATCAACAATTTCAGTCAACTAGAATCTCAAACAGTGTTTGAAGCATGGGAAAGGTTCTAGGAATTGTTGAGAAAGTGTCCACATAATGGAATTGAGTCATGGTTGCAGTTGATAAATTTCATAGAAGGATTATCAGCTACGTCACAGAGGATACTAAACAATGCTATGAGAGGATCGATCATGAAAAAGATAGCCGAAGAAGTAATTGAAATCCTTAATGAACTTGCAAGGGATTATAATCAGTAGGTTGCAGAGAATTCTGAAAGGAAAAAGAGTGCAGGGGTGCACCAAGTTGATATTTACACTACTTTGCATCCCAAATTGCATCGATTGCTAATGATGTGAAACAATTGACTCTAGCCTAGGATCAAATGACAGAATTAATAATGTGTGATTATTGTGCAAAGGGATATTCTGCTCATGAATGTCAACAAGGGCCACTAGCAAATGAAGAGGTTAATTATGTTGGAAACTTTGATAGATAGACTATTAAGGAGGAAACAATTTCAATGCAATGGGACAAATGCATCCTAGATTCTCATAGAGTTCGCCAAATGATAGTTTGAATGCGTGGAAACTAGACAATGTGAGAGTACAAAGACAAGCACTTCAAGTTTGTGTTTATCTCCACAAACTTGTCTTTGTGGCCACACTTATGATTACTTGCTCCATTGTCAAGATACCATAAATTGCAATAATCTGTATCTTTTTCTTTGAGTGTCAATAATAATGTTGACTCATCTTCGTCTTTGTTATAGTCAACTAGATTGGATTTCTCTTCAACATTACTCTGACATTCTCAAGAGTAATAATGTCCACTTTTATGACATTTATAACACTCAATTTTAGATTTGTCAAATCTTATTTTGTTAGTGCCTTGATAGGCTCCACATCCTCTACCTCCTCGTTGATCACAATCACGACCTCTAAATGACTGGTGATTTTTATCTTCATTGTTGAATTTGTTAATATAACTTCTTCCTCTTTCACGGCCTCTACGACCGCCACTGCCTTGCCATTGTCCATTTCCTTTGTAACTTATTTCACTTTCAATCCTTTGAAAGATGCTTGAGTTTTAAGAAGTTGCTCTAGTGACGCATATTTTATTCTTTTAATCTTTTCTTCATGGGCTCTTAAAGAACCTTCCAACTGCTCTATTGTCATAGGGTCAAAAAATTTAGACTCTCCAATAGAACACACCACATAATCAAATTTAAGTGTTAAAGAACAAAGAATCTTGTCTACCACACACAGATCATCTATTTCCTCTTTGTATCTTCTTAGTTGATTTACAAAAACCATCAATCTAGAACAAAAATCCAAAATAGATTCGAATTCTTTCAGTTTTAAAACTTCAAAATCAACCCTAGAGTCTGAAGTTTTATCTCTTTACTTTATCAACTCCTTGGAGAGAATTATGTAAAATCTCCCAAGTTTCTTTTGAGGTGATTGCATAAGCCACCTTATCAAACATGCCATCATTCAAAAATTGATAGATGAGAGTGAGGACCTGTTGATCTTTCTTTCATGTCTTTAACAAGACAATTTTCATTTGGAGACAGTTTTCTCATTAACGGGTTTTGTATACTCTTTGTCAACAATGTCTCAAACATCTTGAGAGTCAAGAATGACTTTCATTCGTAGACACTATTTTTCATAATTTTCTCTTGTGAGACAGGGGTACTAAAAATAAAATGAACTATTATTTTTCATGTCTTTGATACCATATTGTTGGACAAAATGATAATCATATCCAGGATAATGTCCACGCTAAATAACAATAGCAAGAGAGTAACAATGACACCAATTATTATGATGAGGTAAACATGTTACCCGAGTAAATAATACAATAATATTGAAAAAAACTTGATAGTGTCAAAAGACTACTACTCTTTTATAAGAACAACACTCTTTTATTTTTTACAACACATAATAAAATGAATAAAATGTTTTACAGTTTTGTGGTTTCAAATAGGGCATATAAAAAGTAAGAACTAAAGAGTTATTAAAAAGGAGAAAAATATTATATTTTAAACAAATAAAAAATAAAAATAAAATAACAAAGTTAAAATTGGAGGAAATAATTTGTCACACCCCAAATTAGGAGAGGCGCAAGTGTTACGACCCAGGGGTACCCCTAGACGTAACACGACGTACAAGACTCCGAAGAGCCTCATACAAGCCTCATGGCATTCATAACATAAGAACATAGGAAAATAGTGCGGAATTTAAAACTTTTCTTTACAATCGAAGTCATTTTCATAAAGCAAGCGGAAGTCTTTCTATACTTTGTCTCAAACCATCTACAACACTTTGAATAAAACTTTGGGACATAGCCCATACAAAATCTCTACACATAATAAAAGACATAAAGAAAATAGTGGGTTCGTCCTCAAAACTATGAGGACTCACCAAATCTTCAACTTCTTGCTCCTTAGAAACCCATCTTCCAAGAATAGAACATCAAGTCTCCAAACCCTACACTTTTGTAAAAATGTAGAAATATGGGTTAGCATACAAAAATGTACTACGTATGATAGCCATGCAAAAACCATGCTTAAAAAAGATATTTTGGTTGAAAACCATGCTATATACCAATTTTGAGAAACATCATGAACTTTAGTATAAAAGGCATAAGATACAATCACATTCAACATATTAGTCATTTCATCACATTAGAACCATCACCTTAGGTAACCCTAAGTTATACTTGTGCAATGTAACAATAGCATCCCATACTACTATTCCTACTAAGTACCACTTTGAGGCCACCTTAGATAAACTTACCATTCTTCCTTCTCGTCTTTAGGCAATACTCATGCATAAGGAACAACCATATTTCATAAGTCATGACAAGGAAAGTAACTCATAATACAATTCAAGTAAAGCATGCATCATTACATTAAGCATTTAAGTCAACATTTTCACTAGCATCATTATAAGCACATTTATTTCATTAGACATTATAACATTGAGAAACACACCATAGCCCTCTCAAAGCCTACTCGTGCAATGCATGAATGACATCCCATACTACCACCCACACTTCATAAAACTTCTTAAGTAACCATAGTACCTAACTCACATCCTTGATCATAATACATTATAACATAAAGAAACACACCATGGCTACTCTCAATGCCTACTTGTGCAATTCATGTATGACATCCCATACTACCACCCACACTAAGTAGTGCATTCTTGAGAAGCCATAGTTCATTATCATTCTTTGTAGGGGTAAGCCTTAACCGACATAGACCATGTGAGCAATTCATGGAATCCCGATGTTACCCACACCGAATAAGGGATTCCTACTTGCCTAAGGTATGAACGTTAACATTTAGCTTAGGTGGACCGACTAGCTATAAACCTATGTGGGCATATAGTTATGGGATAGGGAGATTGCTACTGGATACCCCGCCTCAACTCACGGATGAGCATCCATCTCAAGAGATTGTTACTAGATGCCTCGCCTCAACTCATGGATGAGTATCCATCTCAATCAATATCCTCTCGGTGCTTAGCATTATTCTCCATGGAGTACTTAACATTCATTACTTTAGTTCATTGTTATGAGATAAGAGATTGTTACTAGATACCCCTCCTCAACTCATGGATGAGTATCCATCTCAAACCCAACATTCATTCATTAGATAACTCATAGATTCAAAGATGAGAATAGCCTTTCAACTAAGAATCCCCATATTGTGAGAAAGTCTTTTCACAATATGTCATTATCATTCATTAGTGTACAACTGAGAATAGTCTTTCAATCAACACATCATCATTAACATAATCATAGAAACTTCATTCATTATTCATTCATGAGTGTGTGTATGTGAGAATAACCTTTCAACACCACCACCATTGCATTATAGTCATAATCACATTACTTTAACTGAAATCATAAAGCATATACATAGCATCATAATTATACATCAATCCTTCATACTTTCCCTTCAAGGCCATGAATCACAAGTCACCAACACACCTAGAATACTAAAATTTAGGCATGAATAATGACGTAATTCAATAAACTAAATCAATATAAACTTAATCTATTCACATGTTTCCATAATCGATCAATCCCAAATCACAATTCACAATTTAGTATTTTGGGGTAATCATGGGTTCATAGGGAAATTCCATCTTAAAACAACATTAATTCATGAATTTAATCACAATTCATCATAATTCAACCTTTGAAAATGTTTAGAAATTGAACCCATGACTAAGATTGAAACCCTAACTTTTGGGGGATTTTGAAAACTTTGAAATTATGTTTTGAAGGGACTCCTTCGGTGGAAACTAACCAAGGATGAAAACTACCATACCTCAATTGAAGAAACTCCACGAAATTGAAGAGAAAATATGAAATCTTGAGCTCCAAACCTTGACTTCTTCTTCTCCAATGGTGGTTTCTAGAGAGGATTATTTGGAGTGGAGGTGGTTTCTATTTTTGAGTTTTGGGAATAATGAATTGTAAAAAGGTGTTTAATAATATAAAAAGCCTTAAATAACTCTAATTAATCAAAATAAACCGACCCCTAACTTAACTAACCTTAAAAGAAATTTACCAACCTACCCTTACCTTGGCCGAGTCTTGGACAACTTTTACAGTGGTGACCCACGCCCATGACCCACAGACCGTGGGTCCACTCACGCCCCGTCCTGCAGGTCCGTGGGTGGGGTATGCAACTTTTCATCTTAGCCCTTGACTCACGAAGCCCCCTCCCATGGGCGTGGATGGACCTACGGGGTGTAGGTCACATCCGTAGCCCATAACACATTTGACAATATTTGGTTCTTGGGCAGCTTTGGGGGTTAGGCTTTAGGGTCCTCCTCAAGGACCCTTGGCTGGTCCTTAGGGGGTCGTACCATGACGTTTAACCCCTAAACCCCTCAAACTAAGCTCAGGAACTCATTTTACAACATAAAACCCCATAACAAACTCAACAACACACTCGTAAGGCTCTAGTTTCACCTACTAGTTTTCCGAGTCGTAACAACAGCATGCACCTGGTGCCTCACTTGACCGAGCGAACCAACATAAACATAAAGGAAATGATACAACAAAGGCCACTGCAATAACCTGCTGGAACAAAATAACTGGACCAATGAGGTCACAACAATCTCAACAACATAATGAAAAGGCCGACAAGGCCACTTAACTAATAAACAACTAGCAAGACGGCAAGGCTATAAATGAAAGTTGAGAAGACCCCACAAAGTATGTCCACAAGTCTCTACAAATACTACAACTTGACCGGTTGAGACAAGGCCCCAACAATTACAACAACAATATAGAAAACTCAAATATGTAAAACCTACAGACAACCAACAACTCCAGAAAGAATGGAGCTTAATCCTCAGCTGAGATAACACCCCTATTGCAGAGCCAGATCATGAGCTCTATCTTAACCTGCAGCACGAATGCAGTGTCCCTAGGCAATGGAACGTCAGTACGAATAAAATGTACTGGTATGCAAGGCGGAAAGTAGAATCATAAATAGTTGCTTTCAAAAAGTAATAGAGAGAGCACCTGAAACTGAAATTCAAAATAGCCTCCGTGAACGACATTTGACCTCATAGTAATAAAATATGCATGGTATGCTCGAGTAATCGTACGTCGTGAGTATATATATAGATGCAAATGCATGACATACCCAGCCAAATGCTAACAATGGTGGTGCTCCCCGATAGCTAACCGGCATCATATTCGCCAACTTGTGGCCATCAGTGTCTCATACGTATAGATATAGGCAATAGACCTCATACCTCCCGATTATAGCTCGAAAGTAGAATGCATAGCATGCCATGTCATGGATTCATAATGCATATGCGTTACCGTTGTCATGTTGTCAATCTTGGCCCGTTTGTACTCTTGTTCTCATAACCCCGTAATCACTTCCATATAACATGTAAATATCTCATGAAACCTCATAATCTTGTAGAATAGACCTGAATACTTACTCGACTTTAAAAAGGTAATTTAAAATTGGGAATGTTCATAAAGAACTTAAGGTGTTTAAAGAAATTTCTCATGAATTCACTTAAATATTAAGGCATATAAAACTCATAAATAATTTGAAACTCTATACTTGACTTGACTTAACAAATTAATATTAATTTAGGAACTCAAAAGGGACTCACATACTTAACTTGATTTAAGAATGAACCAGGTTTGGCAGTAGTATGGTCCTTTTTAGAAACAAGGTTGTTTGCCAAGTAGATAACCAAAATAATAGAGTACAAGATTTAGTATTAAGATCGTTTTCAAATAATATTCTTATAAGATGTCAAGAAAGAACGACATAACAATTCCCATAGATATAACAATATAATTTTCCAACATTTCAACTTCACTTTAAGACAATACCTCATTAATTGACATAACAATACAGAACTTGATAGAAAATAACTTTAATCATCAAACATACTTCACAATGTTATAAACAGGACAATGATACTAAATGGTCAAGAAATAAGACCAGCTGACATCCCAATGCCTTTCACAAAGGGTCTTCCTAGCAATGAAATAGTAAAAAAGATGATTTATTTAATAATTTATAATTTTTAAAATTCGTGCGACATAAATTTTACCTTAACAAACCTTTAATAAAGAATTAAATAACTTGATGTAGATATCGATTTATTTTTCCTACTCTTCTCGAAACACTGTACTACATCAAAATGAGTTTTTTTCTTCTCCTAGTGTGAGCAATTGTATTCTCTGCCTAAGCATTTTCCTACTATATCTTAGGAAGATATGCTGGCTGAAAGTCTCATACGTATAATTATATACATAAATATCTATATATAACTAGTGGTAGGCGGTGAAATTTAATTAAATATAGGATATAGAATATTTCCATTAAACTTAATCATCATCTTTACTAGCTTAAGAAAGGTAATAGCCAGTAAAGTAAAAGGCCTATTTGTCCTTTCCCTCCA
Organism: Solanum piurae; assembly: GCA_029582685.1. Lineage (NCBI taxonomy): Eukaryota > Viridiplantae > Streptophyta > Magnoliopsida > Solanales > Solanaceae > Solanum > Solanum piurae. Next base: position 34,321 of record JAJOOO010005130.1, read on the forward strand.
CTTCCACGTGTGTAAGTGGAGGTGACAACTACCACCCCTCTACTTTAATTCATTTTGAATGTATTCTTGCATAAATTTGTGATAAATTAAATATAACTTTTTGAATATATTACAATTAATATAAATTATTTTGACTAAAGTTTATTTTATATAATAAAATTGTTTCAGCATAATTAGACATACTATATATGTTAAAATATTAATAATTTCTAAAACTCATATAAAAATAAATACATACGCAAATATTTGTAACTAAAGAATTTTTCATAAATATTTCACATATTTTAGATAGACAATAAAAAAATATTTATCAAATTTCAATTAAATTACGATGATAACAAATTGCATGCAATGCTATAGTAAAAATTTCAAATATAGACTCGTAAGTTTTTAACACAAGATGATGAACAATCATAAACACATAAGGTGTTACGTAATTATTTTGCTGCATCCTTCCTTTTTTTTGTCCTTTTCTTCTTTAAATCTTTTGTCTTTTGCTTTTTGCTAAAAAAATTTGTTTGTTATGATTTATTTCCTTTTTTGGTTATTTTTTCTTCTAATTTCTTTTTCCTTCTTCAGGTTAGTTTAGCTCCTTCCATTTTTTTTTGTTCCTTTCTCTTTTTGTTTGTTCTTTTCTCTTTTTCGGTAGTTTATTAAATAATTAGATTATAAATAGTAAATTTTTTATAAATGACATATATAAGATTAATATTTTTAAGTTATGACAGTATAATAAAACTTTCAAGTTATAACAATAAAAAATTTCAGGTTGCAATATTTTATTAAAAAAAAGATTTTTAAAATAATAGTAAAAAATATTTTTTTTAAATCATAAAATGAAAAAAACGGATAATTAATTTAAATACAATAAGAATAATTAATAATGCCATAAATTTAGGAGATTCAAAATAAAATAGGAATATTTATTTTCCTTTTTTTTTACTCAATCAGTTAAAATTAATTCAAAAATCAGATTTTCTTTTATTTTCAAACGTTTCTCTCTCCCTCGATTTTTTGCATGTCAATTTGTTTTTCTTTTTTTACTCAATCAGTTAAAAGTAATGCAAAAATCATATTTTCTCTTTTTATCAATATTAATAAAACATGATGGTAGATGGGATCTTTCAGGTTAGTGTTCTTTGTGATTTATTATTTGTATTGTTATGTTATTCAATCGGAAAAAAATAAGAACAATGAAACTATAAAGGATTTTTTTGATTTTGTTTGTGTATACTAGATTTAAATTGTGACATTTTTTGTATGAACATTCTTTTGTTCAGATTACATAATAAATTTTTGAAACAGGAATAAATATTGATATGATATTTTTTTAATTTAAGGTTTCTGGTAAAAAAATATTGATATCATTTTTTTATGTATGCTGATTAGATTTAAATTTTGTATAATACTTTCAATTGTGGCGTTTTCTTATTTATTTATACTATTAGTTTTTTATATGAACATTAAATTTGTTCATTCTTTGCATGAATCATTTATCGTTTTTGGTATGACTCTAGTTTAAAAATTGACATAAAATCTGTATGAAATTGGTATACTAGTTATATATATCAAACTTGAATGAAAATTGGTAATATTTTGGTACAAATCTGGTATGATTCAATTTTTATTTTTGGTATTATATTGATTTGAAATTGTGCATAATAATGAAATGAATTTGGTGTACTGCTTATTTAATAAAAGACAATTACTAGTTAGAAATTATATGATTTTGATATTCTTTTTGGCATGAATCTGGTATGAATTAGTGTTGACTTTTGACATAGAATAGGTATAGGAACTACGCATAAAAATGGTATGAAATTTGTATACTCATATAACGTATGCATTTGCTCTTTTCTATCATGTTTGTAGGGAGATAACAACTTGAATGTTGGAAGGGCTAGCTGATGTGAAATTCAAGAGGTCTAAAATTAAGTGCAGTATATGTCGTCGGGAGGGACACAACATGAAGACATATTCAAATTACCCTATTGGAAAAAGTCATAATTTATTATTATTTTGATTTGGTGTTTAATTGTGACAAACTCATGTTTTAATTTATTTTTCCATTTAAGTTAATGAATTATAATTTCAAAACATTTATTATGTGTACTACTTAATCCTTTGTGTATTCAGTGTTTTTTAAATGTATTGTGAAAAATTCGGTAATGCTGATATGCAATTGGTATCGACTGAAAAAATAAGTCAAATTTTAGTATGAAAATGGTATCCATTTGGTATCCAACTAAAGTCCCACTGATTGAAAAAACATGTAATTGATATTTCAACCGAATTAGTCAACCTAAAACTAGTTAATGTTGTAGCCAATTGGTATACACTTGATATCAAACTGATTTCCCACTGGAAAATTTTAAAAAATAATAATTGAGATTTCAATCGAATTAGCCAACCTAAGACTAGTTAATGTAATTTCTAATTGGTATTCATTTGGTATCCAAATATCATTAGAAAAATAGAAAAACAAAAAGTAATTGAGATTTCAACCAAATTAGCTAACCTAAAACTAGTTATTGTTGTATCCAATTGGTGTCTATTTGGTATCCAATTGGTATCCAATTGGAAAAATAGAAAAACTAAGATGTAATTGAGATTTCAATCAAATTAGCCAACCTAAAACTAGTTAGTAATGTATCCAATTAATATCCATCTGGAAAACTTAAGTGTAACTATGTATACAGTTGTCCTATAAAAGGAATCTCAAAATATTTTAATATTTACTATGATGTGTTTTTCAAAACTAAGAATCCAATATAAATTTAGTAGAGCCGTCAATATGGCTAAACCTGTTGGGTCGGCCTGGCCTAACATGTGATTTGATAGGGTTGGGCTATGATTTTTGAAGCTCATTTAAGAAAAGAGTTTTTTATCCCGGCCTGAATAAGTTTGCCGATTTGTGGAGCTTGACAAATATGGATAGGGCCAACCCGTGGGCCAAATAAAAATTAATTACAAAATAAAAAATAAAATAGAATATTAAAAAAAAACAAGACTCTAAACTCAAAATTAGTTTAAAGTTTGAAATATTACAATTTAAATATAAATTATATTTATAAAATATGTATTACATAAAATAAAAATTTCCTAAAATTTCTAGGAATCACTACATAGGCTGCAGCCTATGGAATACTGTCATAGTTTTTGTGTTTTATTATGATCATTGGAAAACAATTAGGTTAATATTTTTATTTAACTATTTATGCTTTTACTTGAAATCAAACTTAATATATATTATAAAGATAATTTTATTTGTGAATTTGATTAACAAGTAGTAACACTAACACCATGTAATATTATCTTGTCGATATTTATGATAATATTTTAAAATTATAATTTAATTTAAAAAATTATAAAATTTACGAAAAGAGGGCTGGCCCGACAAGCCCTTAGCCCACGTACTTGTGGGCTGGGCCAACCATATTTTGGCCCACACCAAAAATGGGCTAGCCCGACCTGACCCGACAAATTTCAAAGTCTGTATGGATTAGCTCAGATGGGGTGGACCAGCCCATATTGACAGCTCTAATAAATAGAAGTACTTAAGAAAATTAATTAAACTAAAATCACAAGTCTATTTATTAAAAGTTAAGTTAATTAATAGAAATATATTCTTTTAAAAATTTATTTTATAAATGCAAATAATACAAAACTTATATCTTAAAATGATTCTATTTTTATATTTTATTTATAAGTAAAAATTAAAAAAATAATTAAAAAAATTAAAATATCGAAATAAAGTTGTCTGTTATGGTACTTTGTCAGTATATGATACATCATGTTGATATCATTGAGGACCGAACTTTATTTTTGAAGAAATGAACTAGTTCTTTCTGATACTTTGTCAGTATACGATATATATCACGTTGGTATTATAGAGGACCAATTTTGTTTTAAGGAATGAACAAGTTTTCTATAATTCCCTATCAATATATGATATTGATGTAGGCTGATTGGATACTATGACTCTGACTATGGAGGAGACCATGATATCTGTCGTTCAACTACTGGCTTTCTATTTAAGTTTGAAGCTGGAACAATTTCTTGGTGCAGCAAAAGACAACCAATAATGTCGTTGTCAACAACAGAAGCAGTGTACCGGGCAACAACAATTGTAGTTCAGGAAAGTACATGGCTTATGCAGTTGATGAATGATCTTATCAGTCAGCAATTTGCTTGACTGAAAATCATGTAATGTGATAATCAGTCAACAATTTGCTTGGAAACCTATTTTGTGTACAAGGACTAAACATATTGAGATATATTACCACTTTATCTCGGAAAAAGTGTTGCAAGGAGAGATTGATTTGGAGCACATCAAAACAAAAATAAAATGACAAACTTGTTCACCAAAGGTTTTAGTGTCAACAAGTAGGAGAGTTTCTTCAAGCAGCTAGGCATGGTTACGACAGAGAGCTGATGTCAAGAAGAGATGTTAAAGTTGACAACATCACTCCTATTTTAATTTGACCAAGTCTGCTGTATAACTATTTTTTCGACTTAGTTGTTAGTTTGATATTTTATTTAGTACGTGGGTGTTCTCCTATTTTCTAGAGTAGCAAATAGCTTAAGAGAGCTAGGTTAATGAATTCAGTTAGTGATTTAGTAACTCTATTAAGTTGTAATTATGTATAAGGTCAAGATGAACTGAATTGAATAAAAGATTGTTTTATCGTTTTTTTATTTTTTGGAAACTATTTTCTCTCACTCCTCTAGTTATATTTTATTTTGAACTTATTGTATCTTAAGTTCTTCAGTTTCCACGTGAAGAATTATGTTTGGGAGAGACCTAAGTATTCCATGCCATGGGTTGCTAGTGCTTCAGCCTTTGGCCATTCATAGACGTTTATTTTTACTCTTGCATTTTATGATTTGCACCAAGGACAAAACACAATTTTAAGTGTGGGATAAAAAATTTACTTTGAATGCTGTATGCTATTTTATTAGGTAGTGAATAATCCTTGATTTTTATTTTTGATTCTTTTACGGGGAATCCTTGAACTCATGTACTTGTGTTTTTAAGAATTAAGTGAGATGCTTTATTTCATTCATCATCAGTCATATTAGTAAAAATCTAATTTATTTTTTAAAGAAGAAGGAGGAAAATATATACGTACCAACACAATCCTTAAATAAAGGTAGGCATAGTTTTCATGTTTTGTTTTATTTGACTCTAACAGCTCATTTCAAAGACAATAATATTATAAGGTCAAGAATATTAAATGATGGATTACTTACTGAGGTCTAACATAATTTGAAGACATGTCCTCTTGAAGTCCTAAATTGTCTCACTAGTGAAGGTGTCTACTCTCCAATGTATGACTAAAATTGTAAAACTTACCATTTTTGGGAAAATCATGTGTAGGGTTTCCACATATAGTAATAAGTCTATTTCTAATTTCTAGACAAACACCTGTCGTACAGTGAAGAAACCTCACACATGTTTCTATTAAAGTTTGTTCACCAAACTGGAGACCTTACCTCTTTGTATGCATGTGGGCTTAGATTACACCATTAATGTATTTTAACACATGGTAACTTGTATAGTATACTTATTGGTGTAGGTTTTATGCATTGAACAAGTAAAAAGTATTTAAATAACTAGAGTACTTGAAGTACTTAATTGCAAGTGATTCTATTTCTCGGGTTCGAACCTTGGGTATAGAATTTTTTTTGTTGAAAGTGCTACCTCCGAATAGATTTTGTAGTGCGCGATCTGAATTTAGTCGGGGCTCTAATATTGGCTTCGGACACCGGGTGGACAACCAAAAAAAGTAATTCTATTTCACAAGCATTAACTGATAACATATAATAAATCGTATGTAACCTACTATAACAAGTTAAATTGTATTAATGATATAGAAGTGCATTTACTATAATTTAGATCCTTAATTTATCTGAATTTAAGGTATATACACTAGCGATGATTTTTCTACACCAACAATGTATAACAACTCATGTACTTACCATTTATTTTAGGTTATCAATTAATGTTATATTAAATAAAGCTACCTGCAATTACCTTAATTTGTAAGCTAGTACATAAAACGTAAGCTCAACTTTTATATTGTCAATGCCATAAATTTTAAACTATATGTGTACTTTATTTGTTGTAGTTGATAACTTGTCTTATTTTTTAGGTCACTCATCTCACATTTTATGAGTGGCTATATGATAATATTGTTTATTAGGTGATCTGGTAATGTAAAATTGGTGTATAAAAGAAATTTACGAAACATCCCTATAAACAAACTTATGTACTTAAATTTATTAAATATGTTATAGGATTTCGTATAGAGTATTAAAATTACAAAAATATCTATTTCTACCTTTTATTATGATAATAATACATATTCCAATCTATTTGAATATCAAATTATAAATTCGACATTTGATCTTTGATGAGATATAAAGGCAAAAATATAAAAAAAAATTATAATTTCTTTATCCAATTTTACGTGTTTACTATATAAAAATATATCCACTTTTACTTGTCCGTTAATTTAAAAAATTAAGAGATAATTTATCACTAAATCCCTAATATTACACTTGTTATATATTTAAGTATAGTCATTTCTTAAAATACTGGATTTATTATATTCAATGAATAATATAGTAAAATCATCATTTTGTTTATTATTCTTAAGAGTTGTGCCAAGTCACGAATGAAATATGCAACTAGAATCATTTTTTAAAACATTTAACCTCTTTTATGTTATAGGTTTAGTTATTCAAAAAATGATTTGTACAGAGAGATATTTTGTTCTCCTTGGAACCCTACTTCTCTGCCTATTGACTAAATCAGCAAAAGATTCAGTAAAAATGTAGCAAGTGGATGTGGAGATCCTCTTCGAAAAATTCGATAGGATCATTTTGATGCAAATTGTCCTTGTCGGTTTTTACTATTACTCACCTGCGTACTATTTATCAATAGAAAGAGCAGATTGGTATACTCTTCAACTTTGTGATTAAGAACTGATATATATATATATTACTCTTATCGTCATAAAAGAGATTTACATATATCCTTATCGTTACAAAAATAGTTCACATATACCCTTTTTATTTAACGGGAGTAAAAAAATAAAATTGAGTGTTAAATTTACGTAAATTCATATCGGGTTATATATAGTATTGTTCAAAATCGAACCAAAATCGACGATTCGAACCAAAAAAGATTTATAGGTCTATTGGTAATGAGTTATTTGTTTAGTGGTTTAGGTAAAGGTTTTGATTTTTTTATTATCGATTTATCGGTCCTTAACGGATGAGGTTTTTTCTCAAAGGGTTAACCGATAAGCCAATAGTAAATTACATAATTATATTTATACAATTTTTAGAGTTGAGTTTTATACTTTTATTTCAGGTTGTCTCAAACTCTCGATTATTCTACAATGTGAAAGTGTTTGCTTTTGAGCAAGATGCAACATATCAACTCATGTGCATGACTAATTTGGTTTGTCACCTTGTTTCTATATGATTTCAATGTTTTTTTGTCAAATCTTAATAGTATAAATCGATAACTGAACCCATAATGATCAATAATCGATAAGTCAATATCTTAATGGTTCTATGTCTACAAATCAATAACTGATAAGTAAAACCGATAGATCTAGCTGACCAATAGGCAGCCCTAGTTATATATGATCCTTTTAGCAAAGTTTAGGGGTATATCTGATCATTCTCACACATAATTATTTTTTGACTTCTTCAATTCAACGACTAATTTGAGTTTTAAATATCTACCTTATAGATCTATTTGCTTATTATAATTTGAGTTTCTTCTTTTATTTTTTTCTATCATGCTTTAGTGCCAAAATATGAGAAATAATAAAAAGAAAGAAGTGTAGTGTGTGATTTCTTAGAAGTGAATTGTAGCCCTTCTCCTAAAAATATCATATCCTATATTAGTGTTAAGAAATTAGTAGAGAAAGGGTGTTTGACATATCTCCGGGTTACTAGTGCAGGTCCCTTCTATTGGGTCAGTTCTAGTAGTGTATAATTTCTTAGAGGTATTTCCCATTGATTTACCGGACATACCACCATAATGGATATTGATGTTGCGATTGACTTTGAGCTAGAGACTCATCTAGTTTCTTTTTCACCATATCGGATGGCACCAATTTAGTTGAGGGAGTTAAAGATTTTCTCATAAGGGGTTTGTCTGTTTGAGTGCATCTTTGAGGGGATGCTCATGTCTTGTTTGTGAAGAAAAGAGATAGAAATATGCGTATGAGTATTAAATACCGTCAGCTGAACAAGGTCAATATTCAGAATAAATATCATGTTTCATGCATAGATGTTTGTTCAATCAGTTGTACGGTTCATATGTCTTCTCCAAGATTAACTTGAGGTCTGGTTTATCACCAACTGAAGATTTGGGCTTAGGATATTCCCAAGACAACTTTTCGGATCATTAATTTATAATAACTTGTAAACTTAATTAGAATTAACATAATTAATACTTTGGACTTAATTTATATTAACAATTAGATATATGTAGTAAAATTATTATTAAATTTAATTTATAATATAATTGAATATCTATATTTTTGTAGATGGATCATCGTTTGGGATGTATAATATGCATTATGAAATTGGTGCTGGTTTGAAACCTGAGTTTATTGACGGTGTTAGAGATTTTATTGAACATACAATGACTCTTGACATTTTCAAGAATAATGGATTGGTTAGGTGTTCTTGTAGTGCATGTAAGTGCTTATAATTTTTTAAACCAGGTACAGTTATGATTCATTTGTACCGTAATGGATTTAACCCTAGATATTTTGTATTGGATTGATCATGTCAAAAGAGAGGAATTGGATGATATGTTTTATAATTCGATGCTTGTGGATGAATATAATATGCTTGCACCACATGGCCAATTAATTAGGGTTGAACAAGATAGGGTTGAACATGATAGGGTTCATGAAATGATCAATGATGCTTTCGCGGTTCAAGGTGGGATGGAACCCGAATAATATTTTGATGAAGCTCCTAATGAAGAAGCAAGACGCTTCTATGATCAATTAAAAGAGTCTAGTCGTCCACTATGTGAAGGGAGTCCGCATTATGCCTTGTCAGTTGCGGTTAGATTAATGAATATTAAATCAGATTGGAATGTTCCTAATGCGGCTATGGACTCAATGGTTGATCTTTTGGGTGAACTAGTTAATCTGGAGTTTAACATACCTAAGAATTTCTATGAGGCAAAGCGTTTGGTTTCCAAGTTAGGATTGACGTATGATAGAATTCATTGTTGTGTTAATGGTTTCATGTTGTTTTACAAGACTGATAGTGAATTAGAAAATTGTAAGTTTTGTGGATATGCTCGTTATAAGAGGATTCCGGCTGGAAAGATGGTCCCAGTTAAGGCGATGCATTATCTACCTCTTATTCCTAGGTTAAAGAGGTTGTATGCATCAATGAGATCAGCCCCACATATGAGATGGCATCGTGAATATAGAAGGTCGTCGGGTGTCTTGTCTCATCCATCTGATGGTGAAGCATGGAAGCATTTTGATAATGTATATTCTAATTTTGCTAATGAATCAAGAAATGTTAGATTGGGTTTGTGTGCAGATGGCTTCACACCATTCTCTAATGTTGCTTCGCCTTATTCATGTTGGCCGGTATTTCTTACTCCGTATAATCTTCCTCCTGAAATGTGTATGACCAGTCCCTACATCCTTTTATTATTGCACAAAATGCTAAACAAGTGTATTATGCTCCATATCCATTGCATTGAGACAAATATAATTGGTGGATTGTTATAAAAAGTAAGCCTGTGAGAAGAATTGAAATTAACAATGTCTTAAATGTGGCGTATCAAAATGATGTTGCAATTGTTCATCAACAAGTTGATATTGAATTGGAAACCACACTACAACATCCTCAACACATATTAGAAGAAGTATCTGATAATGAGATACTGAAAGTTGAGGAAGAAATATCCTAGAATGAGGAAAATGAATCATTTGATGACGAAGAATGAGACGATAATGAAAATGAAACAACTGAGAAGGACGAATGGGAGAATGATGGAAGTGAAACAAGCGAGGAGGAATAGTAGTAGAATGAAAGCTAGTATATGTAAGTTAATTTATTTTGATAATTTTATTTATTTTATGATTTTTATATATGATACATGTAAATTTGCATACATATGTCATCAGGCGGTGACAGTGATAGACATCGCGAGCATCTTGGAGTTAGCCAGACTAATAAGGCTAAAAAGAAGAAGTCAGCTAGGAGACCCATAGATCCGGAGGATATTCCAGGATCTATTTCTTCTGTGCCAGAGCGCATCAGTCATGATACTTATTTATTTGTTGTTCCGTTTGGTATGGCGGATCCTCGGTAATATTATCATAATTACCATCGACCAGTCGGTGATTCCTCTACTTCACAGCCATTGCCTCCACGACGCTACGAGGACCTACTTTTACAGGCTATTCATCGACCACGACCCTTATCGGCAGGTAGGATATCAGATGGTACTCCATCTCCCATAGGTGCATCTCCTCAGTTATTTGCCATGAGGATTGGAGATTCTAGTAGCGAGCGGTCAGATGTTATGGACGGTACGCCTTCATTGACTCAGCGTTTTGTGCATCCTAGTGTATCACCTTCATCTACAGCTGCACCTAGTGCTACACCAGATGTTGAGATGCCTGTTCTAGGTCCTGGCCAGAAGGACAGACTTGGTAGAGTCATGATTGAGCCGGATGGATCATCGTAAGTTTGTTTTGTTATCTATTTGTTAGTTTATTTTATTTATTTCTTATACTTTAATATATTATTCATGAACTAACATATTTATTATGTGTTTTGCATGTGGCATCCTGTAAAGGATGTTGCTCGGGGTTTAAAAGACTGTGTTAGAAGACTTTATACACATGCTTATCACTCTTGGAGCGAGATTCCAAACAGTATATGCCAGGCGATGTTTAATGAATTTAAGGTATATATTTTTTAGTTAAGTTTAATAATTTTAGTATACTTTAATTTTTTTTTACTATCAATCTAATTAACGCTATTCAAATTTTTTTCAGACTATGTGTACTTGGGAGTTGAGGTACAATTTGGTCATTGGGACCACATTTGAGAGGAGGGTATCCGTGAGACTGTCTAGCTGGCTAAAGAAAGTTTGGGATACTGATCAACGTTTGGGTTGGATGTTGCCTCATATTTTTGATGATTTGCGTCTATATTGGAACACAAATAAGTTTAAGGCAATGTCCGAACAAGCCAAAAAGGTAAGAGGCAGTCTTAAGGGTGGCTTGTTGCACACCGGAGGTGCAAAGACCGTTGGAACAATTACAAGAGAGATGGTAAGTTCTAATTCAAACTTTTAAATAAATAATTAGTTGATTCATATATATCGTTATAAATTTCAGTTTTTATTTATAGGAAAAAGAATTGAGGAGCGCTCCCATTGAACCGGAGGTTTTCAAGAAGACTCATGTGAAGAAGAAAGAAAATGAGTCGGATCCAGATGTGTGGGTTGAGGAAAGGGCCGAACGAACTTTTGTAAGTTATTTAATATAAATAATATATATTAATAGTGAATATATTTATGATATGTATATATATTGATGTCAATTTTTATACTTAATATGCAGAATGAGTTTCATCAGTACGTTGCAGAAAATCTAGATAGTTCGGTCCAAATGACACCTGAACTGTCCACCCAAATTTGGAAAGAAAAAGTGGTAGGAGGGACACACAAGGGTAGAGTCCATGGTCTAGGCTCTTGAAACGATGTAAGACGACTCCAGTCAGGCTTAGAAGGTATTGGATCATCACGTCAAACTGAAGCACTTGACGGTGTTCAGATTATTGCTATGTCGGCTAAAATAGCACAACTTACATCGGTACTGGCAGAGTCGGAGCGGAGAAGAGTAGTTGAACAATAAAACATGAGTACGAACGTTCAGGAAATCAAAGAATAAGTGTTGAACCTCGCTCGTCGACCTACTACATTTTCTCTAGTCGAGGACACCGACGACGACAATGACAAGGATGATGATTTTGTAGATCGCACTCCCTAGTTGTTTAGGTCTCTTTTATGAACTTTTTGAAACTAATTTTGAATAACTTTATAAGTTTTTGTATTGTGATTTAGATATTTTTGAACATTGATTTAAGTTTGATGTTTTATATGTTGTGTGATATTTAGATTATATTGTTTGATTGGGCTGAATAATATGAATTGAATTGAATTGATATGTATTTGGAGGTAGGACAGTTTCTGCTGTCAAAAAATTGCAGAAAAAAGCGACGGACAAGGTGGTTTTGTGCGATATTTTTTTGCATTATTTTTTTCAATTAAACCCAGAAAAGCGACAGACGGGTGCTTTAGTTCGTTGCTTTTCTGGAAATTTTTTAAAATTAATTTCCAAAAAAGCGATGGACAGTGTCCTTTAGTCCGTCGCTTTTCTGGATTTTTTAAAATATTAATTTACATAAAAGCGACGGACAGTGTCCTTTAGTCCGTCGCATTTCTGAGATTTTTAAAAGATTAATTTCCAGGAAAGTGACGGACTGCTTCGCTTATTGGAAATAAAAAATAAATAAAAATATAAAAGAAGCGACGGACTCCGTCACTTTTGTAAAAAAAAAATTCTGAAAAAATAATCAAAAAGCGACGCAGTCCATCGCTTTTTAAAAAGCGTCGAGACAAAAAGCGACGAACATGACTGTACCGCTTTTTCATCGATTTTGACCAAAAAAGTGACGTAGTACGTCACTTTTGGCCATCGTTTTTGGTAGTTTTTTAGTAGTGATAAAACCCTAACAAATCTCCCTTTTTTGAGGGATTTTCTTGACAAAATTTGGTCACTCCCTGAGTCTACACCCTGGGCGGGACTGGCACTCAAAGACCATTGTTGGCCTCAAGCGAACCCTTGGCCTGGCTTACTGACTCAGCGGAAGACTCTAAACATGCTACTATGATCAAAGTGAACTTACTCAAATAACTTTAATGAAATAACTCAGAATGTTTAATAGTCAACATTCAACTTGACCAAAATGGCAACTCAAGTCTTAACATATGAAATGACAATGTAAAGAAATCTGACTACTAACTGTCTATCTATGAAGCCACTAATAACTGAGATGGATGTCGGGACAAGACCCCAGATCATCCTAACAACTGAAAACTACTGAGGCATTGATAAAGGAGCTCTCCGGAAGGCAATGAGGCTCACCAACTAACTCCGAATGCTCAACCTGATCAACGATGCCTGGATTCTGATCATGGTTCCCTGCATCTGCATCATAAGATGATGCAGGCCAACTGGCATCAGTACATTGAATGTACGAGTATGCGAGTTGGAAATGCTAAACATAACATAGGCTTGAAAAGAATCTGAAAGAAACACTTACCTTGGCTCTTCTCAATTCATAAATAAACTTAACTGAACTCATTTCATTATAAAGCAGTTTAAAACAAGTGCAATATAAAGAAAATGGAAAACTGTTTAAAACATGACGTCAACTCATAATCATAATATCATAAAAATACATATCATGCTCCTTCTCAAAGTCTACTTGTGCAATGCGTGATTGAAACCTCATACCCCCATTCATACTAAGAATAACCCTTTGAGGAACCATGCAATTACTGCTGTGGGAGTTTCTCTAACCGACAACCACCACTATGAGCCTAAGTGGTGATACAACATTCTTACCATCACACTACCAGACTGTCCTATACTTTGCCGTCATATAGAACTACTTAACTTAGTGGATCCACTAGCTTAACTTATGTGATCATCTAAAAAGTATGACCAATTAATACCCATGATGTCAACATGGTTTATGGAGACTTGAGTTAATATGAACTCGCATCCCCATATCGGTGCTCAATACTACTCCCAAAAATATACTTAGCTCATATGTTTTAAAAACAAACTTCTTTCTTTGGTTTGAGATAATTACTCAAAATTTAGATTAAAAGCTCTCTTGGAATTGATGTTCCCTTTTCTTGCTCAAATGTAAAAACATTTATAAACTCTTTGGGAATACTTAGTTCTCTTATAGGTTTTTTTTGAGAAATTAACTCAACTCTTTACTCTTTGCTTACTTGAAACTTAAGTCTTAAAACAAAGTTAAAACATTAGTTAAAGACTTTTTGAAAACTTTATAAACTTTGCTTTGACTTGCTTCTTAACTTCTAGACTTGACTCTTAACTTCTCTTGACTTTGATCCTAACTTTCCTTGAATTGAATTATGGATTCAAGGTTCATGATCTCATGTTTATGGATGATTTCATGATGTTTATATGTACCTTAGAGTGTTGGAATCAACTAGAAAACATAGGTACATTGCTAAGGAACAAGTACGAAAAGATTGGAGAAGAATGGGAAGAATTGGCGTCCCTGGCACAATGAGAGGCGTGGGGCGCCAGCCCTTGAGATTCAGGGACCAAGTTGGGGCGCTCTGGCTGGTGCATCAACGTAGAGCCCCACATTCAGGGACTGCTTTGGGGGGAGCTGGCTGGCTCGACGCCCCACCCCTTCCCCAGGTGTTTGACGACTTTTCTTCTCTGTTTTTCAACTCTAAACCCTCTAAACTTCAATGGTTCTTTCCCCCAAACACTTATGATCATTTATACCCTCAATATATGATAGATTCAAACCGAAATTACACCCGTAAACATGAATCATATCGCAAGAAACTTCAACAAAACAACCCACAAGAATTCAAACGAATTTCATCAAGAACTCAAAGGATTTAGTTTCAAATCACACATATTTCGCTGAATTGAATCATGATTGGCGCGTGGGTGAACTAACCCAACGCTATGTGATCTCACATACCTTGTAGGGATCACCCCGATGAAATCCACAAGCAAATCACGACGATCTTGACGGGTCTTGAATGGTCTTCTCCTTTCTCCTCTTTTCTCCTCTTCTTTTCTCTTCTCTCAAAACTATAGCGTGAACTCTAACTTTTCTAAACTGACCAAAAATTGGTTTTACTCCAACTAACTCCTTAAAACGAATTAGAATAATTAGGTAAGTAAAAGACTAAATTACCCTTCCAAAATCCGATTTAGACTTTTCTTAAACCAACAACCCAACTTTCAAAGGGCGTAACTTATTCATACAAACTCAGAATCGCGCAAACTCGGCGGCATTGGAAAGATCATTCCAAGAGCTTTCCAACCATATCTTAAAACACACCTAAATCTTACTGAGCTAGGATTTATGGCTGTTTGAGTTGACCAAAAACTCACTTTTAACGTAACTTAAACAAATTTCCAGATTTCAATTCTTTCCAAAAATCACTATTTCCAATTCTTAGCTTCTTCCTAGCTATTTCAAATTGCGAGATGTTACAAATTTGTCACGTCTTCTTCACACAATCTTCATGTATCACTGCTGCTTATCATGATTTAAAAATTGATATGGATTAAAAATTGGAGCCCCTGTTTTAAAAGTTATGAGCATGATTACGTTGAAAGTGCAGATCATGCATTAAAGTAATATGCATGAGTTGAAAGTGGAGCTCATGCATTAAAAGTAAGATGCATGAGTTAAAAGTGAAGCCCGAACATTAAAAGTTTGTAGGGGTTGAAAGTTGGGGTCCATGTGTTAAAGTAAGCATGAGTTGAAAATTGATTTTGTTTTTAAGGATGGAGCAACAGGGTTTAATCTTCTTCTTCATGTGTAGTTGGACAAAAATCTTCTTTATCATCAAATTGGTTGCAAATTGATTTGAAAACTCTTTGAACTTCTCTTCAACCATGATGAACTTGGATCATTGAACCATTAGCTCTGATACCACTTGTTGGTTTCGAAAATAATTAGGGCGACATGCGGAAACTTACCATTACAAATGATATGGTTGATAAATTAGATGACAAATAAAAGCATACTAAAAAATATATTATTAATATAATTTGGTCAAGTGACCTACATATTGAAAACTGATATTAAAAAATATAAACTCTATTAGGAGAATAATCTCCACATAAACAAAATTGTTAAAAGAATACATTATGTATGTTATTGTGTTGTGGTATGAGAAGAGGAGTCTTCAATTTATACCGTTCCAAACATTTCTTAAAAGGAAGGAATAACTCAAATATGAAAGAAAAGTTAAAGTATTTAGGGTAATACTTGACTTTGAGAAAAATAAAAATCAAATAAGTTAAGAAAATGAGAAAAAAAAACCTTAACATTCACGGACCTATAACAAACTTTCGCATATCCTAACAACTTGCTGAGTTGTCACTAAAATATCTTCTATTAACATTTTTCAACAATTAAGACAGCTGACTCGAAAAAAAATCATTTCCGAATATGCTGAAGCATTTTTTATTTAATGCACTTTCATAATAGCCAAACAAAATGAAATTTGTAGAAATCTCACACACACAAAAGAAGTTATTCGATCTAGAAATTTTAAAAAGAAGAAGTCATTACGATGAATTCTTCATAAATGGTGTCATTCATGTATACATTATGGTATCCATTATAATAATTGTTATAGCTATGATTTTCTTTTATGCCTTTTCTAAAGAAGATAAGTGTATTATAAAATCAGTGCAAAATGATGCAAAGAACTATTTACGATGATTTTCATAAAATTGGTTTGGAGGAAATCCACGTTCCGTCCCACCCTGCCTAAATCAGTATAAAATCATTGGCGTTTTTACTGATTTAAGTACAATTTATCAAAAGAAAAATCATTGTGAATTTTCTTGTATATTCTTTATTGATTAAACTGGAATATGCTTTTCAGATGACTTTCTAAGTATGTTAATTTTTTCTATATTTGAGGACTAAATCATGTTAATATCAGCATTGCACGAGAATGTTCATGGACCACAAACTATACATGGTTTGTTATGTAAATAATTAGAAAGCTAAAACCTATACTTAATTAATTACTTGTTAAGTAAGATACAGGACCACAAACAGGATAAGCCATAAGTAACATTTGCTGCAGAATGATTGGACCTTTAAGCATATTTATGCAATGTAATTAGTACTATATATGTTTCTTAGGTGAGTCTTTTAACTTACGTCTTGTTTGGATGGTTGCTACTTATTGTATCGTTATCAATATGATGTGATCGCGTCATGAATTTCTCCTCTCTTTTTTTCATTTTGTTTTTGTTTAATTATTATCTAATAATTATAAGTTTATCCCTATCATGATTAAAAATGATATAGTCTATTTAAATGTTATATTCTTTAAAATAAAACAGTATAATACAATACAACAAGAATGAGATTATTGGCTAATTCATTTGTATCTGAATTTTCTCATAGAATGAGCTGTTTATTGGAGTAAGGATACGGATTTAGTAAAACAAGAAACATTAAAAGTAGCAAGGTTGTCACATGAAAGGTATATATAACAATAATATCTTTTATTTGTACTAATGACATGGAACCTAAACATAGAAAAGAGAGTCTAGCTCCTGGATCTTTAAGAATTGACATTCACACGTGTTGTTTGGATAATGTATGATTAAAGTTGATCAAATTAGTGTTCTTTGACACGTAGATTTGAGTCTAGCAAACCAATCACAGCTAGCACGATAAGTAAGCAAGTATGCATGGACAAAACTTTAATCTATATGTAAAAATATCAATGACCCATGTGGTATGGACAAACTTCACGTGCTTGGGTGACTTTTGTGGAGAGTCCCTAGTAAAACAAATGGCAATCTTGGTGAGATTTTTGACAAAATTATGCTAGATTTCATGGAGGGTGAGAAGGTGAATGGAAGATAAAGTGAAAAGAGGTCGGGTGAAAGTGTTGAATGTGTAAATAAAATTTCATATTAAAGGTTTATAGGGGCGGGGAATTATGTAAATAGTTAACATCTCTCGAAAAATTGAAAGAACATACGAGTTGAGGTCAGAATCAGACAATGTCATACCATATTAATAAGAATCAATTTTTTAGATTGGTTTATATATTAACCCAATGGGAGGTGTGGTAATCAGGGGAGGAAGTAGTGGTTTGGTTACAGATTCAGTCAAGATCAGTATCTTTAGTTCAAATATTGTGGTTGTATTAAGAAATTCATTGAATTTGTACAATTATTAATTTAAAACTCAATAGCTTTAAAATATTAGATCTCAAATACATAAACTTTATTCAAATCCTAGTCCGGCGGTAATAAAGTATAGGAACAGTAGAAGAGGTAAAAGTCAAGAAATAGTGATTTGGAAATATGTGCAGGATTAAACGTATGAAGAGCTATCAATGTCACAGGAAGGCTTGTCTAGATAACTTTTTGATATCTGATGAGCTTATAATTTTAGAGTAAACAATTTACGTACCCTTCTTGCCATTTTGGCTAAAATCAAGTAACAAATGTCCGTAACGTTCCTATAAACTATTTTTTCCTTTACCTAGTAGTAGTAACTATTTGTCATCCAACACAATTGACCATTTTTGTAATAGATTAGATAAATCAAATCATCTTGGTCAATCCAAAGGGTAATTCATAGTGAAGATTAATCTACATCTTGGTCAATCGAAAATGCAATTAGTATGGCATAAAAGTGAAGATGGTTGAGTGTCTATCAGGAACCACGAAAAAGAATGAATATTTTGATCACCTTTAACTCTAGCTAGGGTCACAAATATGAATGTAGAAAATAATTTTGATGACAGTAGAGTATGTTTGATCACCTATCATGTGTTGATGTGAAGTCAAATTGTTTAGGTGGTAAAGGAATTTTAGAGGGTCCGGTTAGTGAGAGACATCCCCACGGGGTCATGGCCTGCAGGCCTCTACCCTATCACTTTTAGGTTGTTTTTTTATGTTATTTATGTTTCAAAGCCATGTCTGCTTTTGTTTGGCTCATCAATCACTTTTCCTTTTTATTGTATTCTATAACTTATCCCCATATATAAGGACAAACAACAAAAATGTTCATATATATTTGACACTCACATTAATCCATATATAGGGACAACCAACAAAAATGTTCATATATATTTAACACTCACATTAATCCATCCTGTCATACACACATTTGCCACTAACGATAATGTACTATTTTCACTCATCCCTCCAATTATATTGAGTCGTCCTTCTCTTGTATTATAATTTCAAGATTGCATTGTGATATATTTGAGCATACCCCTCCAACTTGATCATGTACTTTCTGCATTAACAATAGTACCTTATATAAGCTTTCGAATTGGTCGAAACGGAAAACGACATAAGCAAAGGACATTAAAATATATATATATGAAGCATGGGAACTTGAACTAATATAATGACCCTGCTTAGAGGTGAATTTATAGCCAGTTGATATGCACGTTCAACTAAATTCGCTACTTTCAGCTCGAACTATGTGTACAAAACTATTTTAAGAATATAATATGACTAACAATTAAAATAAAACAAGATAAGTCTAAATCTTGGATCTTCTCCTTCCCATCTCTATATAAAAGGGCAAGATGCTCATCTTCCTTTGGCTTAAGAGATTCCAAGCCCACTCTTGATACTAATAAACATCTCTTCCTCTGTAGCTAGCTAGATTAAAGAGTTATCAAGTCTATCCTTCCCTTAACATGAAAGTAAGTTGTCATTTTTTGCATATGTTGAAGAATGATCATTATATATATTTAATTTGTTTAGATGGTAATGTTAGCCTCATGCATGATAACAGATTTTTAGTTGGATTCAAACCAAGATTAATGGAAAACAAAATACTTATAAGTCAAATCCAGTGGCGGTCACGCGTAAGTATTCTTGATTTATATGTGCAGGCCAGGGAATACATTATATATACATCATACATGTTATCTGTTTTACTCAAATGTCTTCTACTTGATAGATCATATGTTGCATCAATCATGCAAAGAAGAATTCAGTGACTGGCCTAATGAACTACTTGCTATTGGTACATTTGGAAGTTGGAAAAATGATGGTAATTTGAAACAACAAGATCAAAGCCTTACAGTTGAAGAAGTTGGACAGCTTCACAAAGAACTAAAACATCTATTTCCTGATCATGAAGAAGCCAAGATAGGATCAAGAAAGGATGTTGACAAATTCTTTGACTGTCTTCAGAACTTGGTAGATGATGATCACAGAGTTACTGAAAATAAAGAGAGCATTTTCGAGCGGAGTAATAGTACTCTTGTTCATGTTAGAAGCCAAGAACAATTGGAGAACATGACAAATAGTGGCATTAGCAAGAAATCTTTGTCATATCTCCTAAAGAAAACATTGTTCTGCAGCGCAGGATTCGCAGCCCCTTTGAGAGATCCAGTACTTCCACAGTCCAAAATTGAGAAATCAAGGATGGAAAAGGTTTGCACTATTACTCATGCATTTTCACATGCAAAGAATAAATATTGATGAAGTAATTTAAATATATCAGATTCTGAGGGCTATATTACACAAAAAGATATATCCTCAAGCAAGCAGTCCAAGGGGTACTACCACAAGAAAGAGATACATAGACAATATATGTATGATTGAGTGTGATAGTGATCAAGACGACGAAACATTTGACACTACTGTGAAGAATGGGAGCAAATGGGATAAGTCAGATTCTGATTGTAAGTTTTCTTATACTCAAACCACTTCATATGTCCCATTTTTCACCATAACCATTTCATCCTACATGTGTGCATTCTTTTGCTGCAGTCATTGTACTAGAGATATGATTGGCTTCTTATAGCCAGTTCTTGAAAAGATGAGGTATGAACACCCTTGAAAAAGTACTTTGAATCATATGTCATTATATATTCATCCAAGTGTCTCACTTTTTTCTTATTTTTTGCAGATTGATTTCTGTTTCATTTGGATATGCAAAATTCAGATTCTTCTCAAGTTTTTTTTTTTTTTTTTTTTTTTGGAAGAGTAGGTGTTATATGATCATCAGAAGTACATATTTCACTTGATTTTTGCCATGACTAGATAAGGATATCTGTTTTTGTCATGGTTGGAAAAGTTCATCTACTGAAGTTTCAATAAGAGGGGAAGATTTGTAATCTTAATTATCCAAGTGAATGAGAAATTGGAATTGTTACTTTGTTGCAATAGTCTTTTCTAGTTGTAGCTCCTTGTTTTTTCCATATCATCTATGGACGCAAAAAATTATTTACAGACCTATATTTAATTCGAATCATATCAATTTGTCATAAATTAAAGTAAAATTATGTGTTAGTTAACTATATTTCAGTGATAAAATTTATGTATTCATTCAATTGATAGAAATGAGTGCGATTAGATTGTTACCCTTGTGGACTATGGTTTGAGCTACCAACGTCCAACGTTCCCTAGAGACGTGTCTTGTATAATAGTTGTGCATGTTTAGTATTATCTCCGTCTCAATTTATATAAGTTAATTTGACTTGACACAGAGTTTAAGAAAGAAAAAAAGGACTTTTGAAATTTGTGATCTAAAATAAGTCAGATTTATGTGGCTAGATATCATTTCATTGGGTGTAAAATTTAAATTTTAAAGTTAAATTATTACTAAATATAGAAATGTGTCTTTTTTTAGGGACCAACTAAAAAAGAAAGTAAGTCATATAAATTGAGATAGATTGAGTATCATTTATTCACAATTGTAAGCCATAAGGTTAAAGTTTTTGCAAGAACATAGTCGTTCCCCAAAAAAAATAATCTAAAATCTATTTTGAGTGTTCGGTGTGTTATGAAATAATCTTCAAGAAAACAAATATATTCTGATATTTCATTATTTTCCAAAAAAAAAAACTTTTTTGTAAAATCAGTTTCTGAAAATTATGCAAACTCAATTATTGAAATCTTAAGCAGATGTTTCCTTTTTAATGGGGTGCGGGAGATGAGCTAATCATTTTCTTGAAACTAACTTGTTCTCATTCACACTCGATATTTATAATAATTCAAAAAATTATATGAAAGTAAAGTTGGAAATGTATGTTACATTAAGTTACAAATGCGTGCAAGAAAAGCATACATGTTGATGTTACCTTCATTATTAATGTCAACATCAAATACTAATAAGTTCTAAATAATGTTGAGCATATTGGCGGTTTGTCATCTATATAATAAAATAATAAAATGCATCGACCAAAGTTTTGAGTCTATTCGTCCTATCTTGTCGATGAAAATAAAATAGATAAGTTGTCTTAATAAGTAATAATAATGATGAGATTAATTGATTATAAAACATGCAACTTATAACAGCAAATTAATTATGGACTAGACTGGTATAAATTATAATTAGTGTGGAACAGAACAACGTCATGGAAATATTTAAAAAAAGTTGTGTAGAAGGGAGATGGAAACTTCAATCAAATCGTCCACTAGGTATTTAGTAAATAATTTTGCATGGCTTTTAGCAACGCTGATCTCTCAAAGATTGACCACAAAACAATAAAATATCTCCCAAAGATTGTGCAGATTCTAAACTTTTGCAATAAATTAATGTGTGACGCATTTTTCTTTCCTTTTTTTTTTTAATTTGTGCGCCATCATTTAAATTTCAGTATAATTAGTCAATGGGGCAATAATCATATGTATACTTTATTATTATAGGGTGAATAAATTGAACCGATGATTGCATCAAATCACGAATTAAGTTAAATCAATTGATTAATTATTTCATTTTACTTAATTTGCTATTTAAAAAATTGACTAAAATTTAATTGATTTAATTTTAATTTTAAAAGGTCAATCCGAAATCAATTATATTATAATTTATATATTTTTCTTGGACTTTCTCATAATTTTATGTTTAATACCATATTTGGACTTCCAAATTTATGCCCACTGTTGATTACTAAACAAAAGCCCAAATAAAAGATACATATATTGATGATTTGACAATTCAACTATTTTCTATCTCAATTAACAAAGGTCTAATCCATCGGTGTCCCTAAAGTTGACACCAATTTTCACTTTAACTAAGCTTTGTTCATTTTAGACATCTCATATCATGCCCCGTTGTGTCATTTTGACACTTTTTACTGACATGGCATAATGAGTGTAATACACTCCATACCAGCGCGTGAAAGGCTCATTTAATATTTTTATTTTATTTTTTTCATTTTCTTCCTCATTTTTCAACCACCATCTCTCAAAACTTGAACTCCTTCCATGGAGAAATAGTTTTGATGATGCTACAGACAAATAAAACGAATTTCAACACGAAGGGGTGTCACAAAAAAATAAATTTCAACACATTAGAAGGGCTACGATTCATGTTGTCGCAAAGAAGAAAAGCAATGGAAAATCTTGAAAAAGACGATGAATGGGGTGGGAGAGGAGTGGAGAGGACGATGTGGGTGGGGAAGGGGTTGGGGTTAGGGTGGGCAGAGGTGGAGAAGACGCTGGGTGGGTGGGGGAATAGTGGAGAAGACGATCTGGGTGGGTGGGGCGGAGAAGATGACTTGGCGGGGTTGGATTTTTTTTTAAAAATTTTCTGTGTAAATAATTCCACATGTTATTTAGTTTTTGGCTACTTCTTCATTCTACTAAAATATCATTATTTAATAGTTTTTTTTAATATATATGTCACGTGTTTTTATTTAATTTATTACTTTGACACGTCACTAGCGAGTGTGTTACACACACCTTATATAGTTGACTGATTATTAAAAAAATGCTAAAATGACACAATGCAGTATGACATGAGGTGTCTAAGTAAAAATTGATGCCAACTTTAAGGGCCCACCAATGGATTAGGCCATTAACAAAAAGCAATTCTTCATGTTCAATGTATTACACTATTAGGGAACGTCTGGAGCTTGTCTTTTTTAATTCAAGTTCAAGTCCTCATCTTCAACTCATCTTATTTTGGGTAAATAATATCAACTCATCTCCTAGATGTTTTTTTTTTGTCTGTTGTTATTGTCAACAAAACCACAATATTGGATAGTTGAACCATAGATGTAGGCCAAAAAGAATTAAATTTTATTACTTGATGCTCATAACTATAGCGTGTTAAGCTTAGTGTCCACATGATGGAGGTGATAATATTTTTAGTGGATATCAAAGTTTACTTATTTTTCTCTTTAGTTATATTATTTTTGTGCGATGAAAAAGGGGTTAGTACTCAACTCATTGCTTTTGGTTTCATTTATATGAGACATTTGCACTATAACTATTTAAGATATCAAGTTTAGGAGTTCTGAAATTTCTCATAGTATTTATTTCGTTATATTTGTCAAAATAATAATAATTTTATTTTAATTTTCTTTTTAAAAAAAATTGTTGTTATGTATGTGCAATAATTCTCTTTCCGGATGAAAACTACACCTTCTGAAACATATGTAAAGGTTATTATCAACATTTCTCCAACAATGCTACGATATCTCAACAACTTCACCTCTCTTAAAAAGCAAAAAAAGAACAATATCTTCCGTACATCCTAGCTCTGAAAATACGGATAGATAAACGATTCAAATTTGAGATCTATTTCTTCAAATTTATTAGCTACTCTAAATTGAAATCTTTAAGCAATGACGTAGGTGCACCATCATAACTTGAGAGCTTCTTTATCCTTGTTGTCTCTTACCTCTTTTTTGATTATGATATGAATTATAAATTACCCTCTCTTTTTTTGGGTTTTCCACCCGGTGTTCGGTACCTACATTGGAGTCCGACTAAATCCGGATTCGCGCTAGGAAGTCCCACATTGGTGGTAAAGTGCTCCCTAACAAAAGCGACTCCGTACCCAAGGGGCTCGAACCGAGACCTGATTAAGGATGAACGAGTACTTCCCACTCCACCACAACCATTATTGGTATAAAATTACCCTCTTCTTCAGCATCGCTATTGCTTCATCGAAAGCTGATGGGGGCGGTGCTAGGATATCAAATTAAATGTTCACAACCTGTATATCTTGTATACATTCAATCTGCCATGTTTCATTTTGTTTTTTCTTTTTTTTTTTTAAAAACATTCACTTTCTCCATAAGTATACAATTATCTGTCAAAATGTATTTGATTTCTAAACTTAAACAAATATCATTGATTTTTAGTTGCTTTGAAATTGTAGCAATAACGTCTTCATATGAATCATAATCTTTGATAACGATACCATTTATAATGTGATTGAAATAAACATTTTTCATATTCCATTGGCGAGATGTGAATCAACATATTGTTATGCTTGATTTAGTATTTTTTGAACTTAGTAGACTCTATAATGACGAATGAAGGATTAAAATACTTGTGTAATCAAATTCTGAATGTATAGTTCATAAATCTTCAACTTAGGGTGTGTTTGGTATGAAGGAAAACATTTTTCGGAAAATGTTTTCTAATTTTCTCATGTTTGGTTGGGTAAAAATATTTTCCAAATGAACTCATTTTCCTCAAATTTAAGGAAAATGACTTCCTTTCAAAAATTAAGGAAAACATTTTCCAAAACTCTCTTCCAACTTCATATTACAATTTTTTGTTGAAAAAAATAAATTTAAAGCTTATTTTAAAAAAAATATTTCCAGCTTCAATTTTTTTACCCCACCCTACCCCCCAAAAAAAATAATAATTTAAGTTTGTTTTTAAAAAATATCTCCAATTTCAAATTTTATTTTCACCCCACCCCCACACCTACCCTCGACCCCTCCCACCACCAGCCCGCCCGCCACCTCCACTCCCCCCCAAAAAAATAAAGTTTGTTTCTAAAAAATATTTTCAAATTCAAATTCTTATTTTTCATCCCACTCCACCCCCGACCCAGCCCCCCTCCAAAAAAAAATTTAAAGTTTGTTTTAAAAATATATTTCCAATTTCAATTTTTTTTATTTTTTGACCCCACCCTCACCCTACCCTACCCCCGCCAGCCCTCCACCCACCCATCCACCCCCCAAAAATATAAAAAAAATCAAGTTTGTTTTCAGAAAATATTTCCATTTTCAATTTTTTATTTTTTCACCCCACCACCCCCTACCGGCGACCCTCCTCCCCACCCTCTTCAAAAAAAATATTTGCTTTTAAAAATTATTTTCAATTTCAAAATTTTATTTTTGCACCCCCTACCCGCGACCCTCCCATCAACCCCACCCTCCTTCAAAAAAAATTCAATTTCAAATTTTTATTTTTTCACCCTACACCACCCCTTTTCTTGAAATGGGCTAATATGGGAATGAGCCCAATCAGTAAGCCCAAAGTTTGAAAAAGTATAGAGAGAGTTACAATATTTCCTTCATCTCTACCAACTATCAACTACCCAAAGGCGAAAAAGAAAAACAAAGTATAAATAAAGGCGGCGGATTTCCCGAAGCTGCCAATATCGATTTCCCACTTTGAAAAACAATATCGAAAACAACCAATTTGCCTTCTCAAAACACCTTGCAAGGTTTCTGTTTCATTCCAACATTCTTGTGGAATTGGTTGTGGAGATCAGCAAATTCACCATTATCACTAGCACTGAACTGAACTGACGGAAAGTTTTCATGCAAGGTATGGTTGATTGATACTCAATTTCTCCAAATTTGATTCAAGAATTGGAGGTAACTGTATCTCTAATTGATTTTTTAAAACACCCTTTATCGGCTTTTGGTGTTCTATAATCTTGAACATGGACATATCATTGCCGCTGGATCAGCTACGGAGCAGTTGTAGGTATGCGGCTTTCTTGACAGACCCACATGTTCTGCAGGAAAGACTTGTCCTTTCTGGGAATTGCTCCTTATTCAGCAAGAAAAGGTATAGAAATGTGTTTTCTCAGATTAGAGCTTCTCTTTCTGAACATGGGTTTATAAAGCCAAGACCCATGATGAAACCTTCCAAGAGGGAGGAAAATTTATGTGAAGAAACCATTTCAAAAGTAAACCAAATTGGGGATCCAGGTTCAGGGATTAGTGCTCAAATAGAGAAGCTAGTTTTTCATAAGAGGTATCATGAGGCTCTTGATTTTTTTGAGCTGTTAGAGTGTGAAGGTGATTGTCAGTTAGATAGTAGCACGTATGATTCTTTGATAACTGCCTGTATTGGGTTAAGGTCGATTAGAGGGGTTAAGCGGGTGCATAATCATATGGTTAGTTCTGGATTGTTATTAGACCAGTATTTATGGAACAGGGTTTTGTCGATGCATGTAAAATGTAAGATGATGTTAGATGCACGTAGCATATTTGATGATATGCCCGAGAGGAACTCGATTTCTTGGAATACAATGGTTGGAGGGCTAGTGGATTTGGGGGATTATTTGGAGGCGTTTAGGTTGTTTTTTATGATGTGGGAAGAGAATTCTGCTGCTGATTCTCGGATATTTGCTACGATGATTCGAGCATCTTCTGGATTAGAGGTTATTTCTTTGGGACAGCAATTGCATTGTTGTGCTTTGAAAATGGGGGAAGGCGACAATCGTTTTATATCTTGTGCTTTAATTGATATGTATAGCAAGTGCGGTAGCATAGAGGATGCTCAGTTTGTTTTTGATAATATGCCAGAGAAGACCACAGTAGGATGGAATACGATTATTGCTGGTTACGCTCTCCATGGCTACAGTGAGGAGGCTTTATGTCTGTACTATGAGATGCGAGATGCTGGTGTCAAAATGGATCACTTCACATTTTCAATCATTATTAGAGTTTGCACGAGATTAGCTTCACTGGAGCATGCTAAACAAGCTCATGCTGGGCTAGTTCGACATGGATTTGGATTAGATATAGTTGCCAATACAGCATTAGTGGATTTCTATATCAAATGGGGGAGGATAGAAGATGCTCGTAATGTTTTTGAGGGGATGCCCCAAAAGAATGTTATTTCTTGGAATGCCTTAATTGGTGGATATGGTAATCATGGCCGAGGGATTGAGGCTGTTGAACTATTTGAGCGTATGGTTCACGAAGGAATGATGCCCAATCATGTTACTTTTTTGGCTGTTTTATCTGCATGTCGCTATTCAGGTTTATCAGATTATGGGTGGGAAATATTCGAATCAATGAGTAGAGATTACAAGGTGAAGCCTCGAGCAATGCACTATGCATGTATGATTGAATTGTTGGGTAGAGAAGGGCTTTTAGATGAAGCTGTTGCGTTAATCAGGGATGCTCCTTTTAGGCCTACTATAAATATGTGGGCGGCCTTACTGACAGCTTGTAGAGTCCACAAGAACTTTGAGCTAGGAAAATTTGCAGCTGAGAAACTTTACGGGATGGAACCAGAAAAACTCAGCAACTATGTGATGCTTTTGAATATCTATAATAGCTCAGGCAAGCAAGATGAAGCTGCTGCAGTTGTTCAAACATTGAAGAGAAAAGGACTCAGAATAAAGCCTGCATGCACATGGATAGAAATAAAGAAGCAACCACATGTTTTCCTGTCTGGAGATAAGTGCCATGTGCAAACCAAGGAGATATATGAAAAAGTGGATGAGCTTATGCTGGAGATCTGTAAGTATGGCTATGTTACGGGGGGGAAAACCTTACTACCCGATGTAGATGAACAGGAACAAAAATCACCGCATTATCACAGTGAAAAGTTGGCAATATCTTTTGGGCTCATAAGCACATCTAGTTCAACCTCACTGCAACTTGTTCAGAGTCATAGGATTTGCAACAGTTGCCACAATGCAATTAAGTTGATAGCCATGATTACTAAACGAGAAATTGTTATCAGGGATGCTAGCAGGTTTCATCGATTCAAGAACGGCACTTGTTCTTGCGGTGACTACTGGTGATTGAGTTTTAACCTACATGTGATCCATACTTTTGTATGTAATTCAATTATTTTACTGATTCTTCTTTGTTGTTATGAGTTTTTCAAAATCATATGGATATAACTATTGTTCTCATTGGAGATCAATACAATTTTTTATCATATGATCTTTCCTGAAGATTTGCTTATTCTACCCGTGATTTTTATCTCAGACAAATTGGTTCCACCAATAAGCCCAGAAACTGTGTGCATATATGTAATCTCTGCATCATTATCAGCTGATGCAAGTTTCCTTTTCTCCTGAAGAAAATTATTATGGATGTCCACATTCAAACTTCAAAGCCTCATCTGTATTACTGTTTTTTTCTTCTTTGATTTCTTTTTGGTGCTAGGGATATAAAAATGTTTGTGATGCAGTGTCCCTAAAGATATTTCAATGTGAACGAGAACTTAATTGTGGTTCCTTGAAGAACACATTATGAGTTTTAATTAAATATTCTACTCTCTTTTTTCTGTAAAAAAAAAGAGCAAATATTGCAATTTCTTATCTTTTTTTATCGAACTATATTTTTGATAAATTTGTTCTTATGAAGTATTTTATCCTGAGATTTCTTCTGTCAAGATATACTAACAAGGTAATGAAGTAGAATCATATTATTGCATTTGAGTTAAGATAAGAAGTTCAAGAGATTTGATCTCATGCTTAAAATGATACTATTTCATAGCTTCATATTAGTTTTAACTTACTGGCAAAGAAAATTCGCCACTTGAGAATGGGTTAAGATAGTCAGGTTCATTAAAAATGTAGGTGAAGGGGAATAGTACTTATGTTTAAACAAAGTTCAAATCAGGTACATCATATCTTCTACTTTTACTGATAAAATAAAGATATTCTGGTGCTAGAGATCTGCATAGGGTATCTATGATTTTGAAAGGACTTGTGGAGTGAAATTCATTAGGTATTTTCCTCATAGTTCAAAACTATCAGAAACTCATGTCTCGTTTTCTGATAAACTTTTCACGATATTCACCGTCCTCTAGACCTGACAAGCTATTGATTCATGTAAGCACAGGGTGAACATGAGACTGATCAAGTGGCAACAGAAACTTAGGAAGCTGCAAGGCATATTGGGAGAAAAGGTAACTTTTTTACTTGAAAGCATTGGGCATGATTTGCCACATTGATCTGTTTCTTTCCTCCCCCCCCCCCCTTTTTTTTAAATTGTCCTTTTCCCCTTTCTTTGACAGTTTGATCTGTTGTCTGTCTTCCAGTAACCTGTGTGACTGACATGATTGATTGCAAGAGGCACAACTTTAGCTCTGTATTATGCTAGTTATTCACATATCTTATGTTGCTGCATCATTTGCTTTGAAAAGATACCTGTCTAGTTTGTTTCAGATGGAAGAGCTAAGCAACAGACCATGGCGGGGTAGGTGGGCAGTAGATACCTGTTAGAATTAATGTTTGCTGAGTATGCTCTTCAGATCAATTTTCTTGATTCAGGGAAGGCACTTATTTGGTGGTCCTATCAGTTTCATCCATCTTTTTGTGTCAGAGAGCCATGTTAATTGCCAATTGAGGTCATCAAGTTACTTGTAGTCATCTTCCTCATTTGTATTCAAATTCTTTAATCCCTAAATATGTAGATTACACAAGGAATTGATACAGGACATCTCAAAAGCCTTTTTTTCTCTTGGCTACTATTAGGCTTTTAAATATATAAGAATTACAATCAATGCTTGTGCAAATGATCGCTGCAACTCAGGAACACTCTCTTTCTTAAGCATTGAAAGCTATGGATAGAATTATCTGGTTTCCTCTTCTGTTTATATTTTAGTCCACTTCTTTTCCTTATTGCAAGATGGAAGAATATTGCACGCAGTGGCGGAGCTAGCTTGGAGAAGTTAAAACAAGTTTTTTGGTTATACTATCCAAGTAGTGTTGGAACAAGATTTTTGGTTATATAGAAGCTGTTGAAATCTTGAATTCCCTTGACATGAGAAAAATTCTAGTAAGGGACAAAGAGGGTTCAAAAATTGCTTTAGCTCACATGTTCAAATCCCAAATTTAACTTTATTGAATCCCGTTGTATTAAATCCTGGTCTAGCCACTGATTCCGTGGGCATTCTCTCTTTTATTCAATGAGATGTATGCTTGCATGTCTTCCTTACGTTCTTTCCTCCTGACGAAGTTATTCTTTCACTGCAGAATTGGTGATAGAAATATCTGTGGTGATTCCCTTGTGTCTTTATGGAATTTATGGTGGAACGTTGTTTTGAATAGACAGATTATTTGTTGTGTGCTACATTTCGTATTAGAATTTGAAATATTATGCAAGTGTGATGTTTGTAGTTAAAGAACTATGCAGAACTATTATTTCTGGGTGCACATGGTACTTTTGGCATGTGCAGATTGAGAAATTGGAAACATATCTTGCAGGTTTGGATGATAGAAGTAATGAAGGTTCTGGTTCTCGTCACACATAGGTGGTGCAGATTGTGTTTGAGGTACCTAATATCAAGGATGTGGAGAGAGTAATACTGAAAATGCTATACTAACTACTTCATGATTATTGGATTCAGAGAACTATTACTGTTATCGGGTTCACATGCTCTCCTAGGAATTTCAACACTTAGCTCATTGATGAGTTGAAATCGTTTCCAACAGAACTAACAGCGCTAGCAAGTGGTCTTATGGTGGGTTCTGCGGGTTCAACTAAACATATTGTCTTCGGCTAGAATGATGTATATACATGGAGAGAAAAATTTAAATGTATATATATAATAAGATTACACTCATCGTGAATCCACTAACTCTAGATCTTGTATTGGATTCACCTTGGTTGCCCTCGTGTGGAATTGTATGGGGAAGACCGTTGGCTAGTCAAGAACACTCACATCCAAAAGATGAAGATAGTAGAGATGAGGATGCTCAGATAGATGTGTGGCATACTAGGAGAGATATAATTAAGAATGAAGCTATACAGGACAAGATGAGTGACTTCTGATGAGTGACTTCTGTGGTGGACAAGATGAGCAAGTGAGACTGAGATGGTACCAAAATGTGAAGAGAAGGTGCACAAATGCACTAATAAGGAGGGTGAGAGGTTGGCTATAGCAGGTTTTAGGAGAGGTAGAGAGAGGCTGAAGAAAAACTAAGGGGGATATGATTGGACAGAGCATAACATATTTTCAGCTTATTGAAGATATAATCCTAGATAGGCAGGTTGGAAGGTCAAGAATTAGGGCAGAAGGGAAGTAGATAGCTATGCGTTGTCATACTTTTTGTAGGAGAGGCGGGGGCTAATCTCCACTGCTCATCTTTTCCTTATTTAGTAGCATTTGTTAGAATTCATGTAGTATCTTATTCTTTAATTTTTACCACTGTTTGGTGCTTCTTTTGCTTTGTTCACCTTTTTATTTAGTTGTCGTAATTTTCTTTTCAGTCCAACTTTGATTTCACTCCTTTTGAGCCAAGGGTCTATCGAAAACATCTCTTTACCTAACAAAGATAGGAGTAAAATTTATGTACATCTTGTCCTCTCTAGACCTCACTTGTCATATTACACTGGTATATTATTGTTGTTATTGTCCTTTGTGGGAATGTGATAGACAATAACTGTAAGACACTTAGGAATCATTATGGTGTGGTGTATATGTGCTTGTATCATACCTAAGTCTTGAGGATACAAGACTGGTAGGAAGAGGGAACTTTGATTTCATGAGATGTATTTGTTTATCTTAGGGGTGTACAAAATCGAACCGAAAATCGAATCAAATCACAAATCGAGTCAAACTGGAAAAAAAATCCGACTAGTGGTTTGGTTTGACTTGGCTTGGTATTGAAAAAAAAAATGGGAAACTTACATAAATATACTATAAATAAAAAATATTTACCATTTATAGCAATAACATTTTTTTTTCACTTGATCACTTTTAATGCATGTATAATACACTTTTAATTCATATTACAAAGAACAATTTATTATTCACATATAATACAAGTTTTATTGATGGATAATACATTTATCACACATTTTAATACAGTTATAATACAGTTATAATACAATGTGTCAACTTCTTACCAATTAAGCATAATATATTTTTAAAAATAATTATAATATATATATATTGCATACTTAATTCACTTTTAATACATATTGCAGATTTAACATAGTATTGCTATAAATGATAATAAATAAAAAGTATCGCTAAAATTAGTAATTATTTATTAAAAGGCACCCATCCAAGTAATTTTTCCAAAAAAATCGACTATGTTTAGGTTGGTTTGGTTTTAACTAAAAAAAACCAACCCGACATTATATATGTAATTTTAAAATTTTATTTTATACATAAAAATATTTATTTTAATATAATTTTAAAATATTTCTTATACTATTTCATAGTTTTTATCTTTTAATATATTATTTCAAGTTTAAAACTTAGAATTCAGAATGGTCCAATAAAGATTATAGTTCATAGATGCTGATAATTATAATAAAACTTAAATCAAAATCAAATTAATATTAATGCAAAAA
>JAJOOO010005131.1:0-26114 GCA_029582685.1 Solanum piurae
CTCATAACATAGTAATTTACAACACCTTAGCAACCCCTTAGGAACACTTGGTGCAATGTATAGTTAGCATCCCATAATACTAACCATACTCAAATACCCCTTTGAAGCTATTTTGGCCATACATATCATCTTTAGACCTTTCCATAAACAATAGTTATCATCAAGAGTTTATTCATATACATGAGTTGAACATAAGGAAAGTCATTCATATCAACTAACCATTCCATCATACATACATTCATTCATATCTTCATCATGTCATAGAGGAACTACCCCATAACCTCCCATTTAGTCTACTTGTGCAATGTAGAAGTGAAGTCCCATACCCTCACTCCCACTAAGTAAGCTAGCCAAGAAGTGATAGTATAGTCCTAATCTTGTTCATTATCTTATCATTTAGGGAATAATAACCACAACCGACATAGACCATGAGAGCTACATGGAATGCGATGTCATATAGCCCCACACCGAAAACGGGAGCTCCAGTTGCCAAGGTAGAACTATATGAATAGCTATCCAGGTGGATCCACCAAGCTAATACCTACGGGGGCACGTAGTTATGGGATATGGGGATTTCTACTAGGAACCCAGACTTGTTAGCGTATAAGGTTCCCATACCATGAGCCAACATACATGGGAGGCCGGACCTGCTAAACATAGAAGCCTCTGTCTCATTTACATATCCACTAGGTGCTAAGTATAATTCCCTTGTAAAGTCACACCAAGCCTTTACTTAGATTTAGGTTCATTGAAGAATGCCTCAAGTCTTCAACCCAACATAATATCATAAAGCTCATAGATTCATAAAGTGAGAACTTCCTTTCAACATTTGAATCATCAACATAAGAGTGAAACCCTTCATACATAATCGTAGTGTTCACATGAGAATAACCTTGCAACAAACACTGCAATCACAACATTATCATAACTTTCATAATTCATAAATCAATGAAGCATTAGGGTATAGGGAGAGAGGGGATCTTAGATCAACCCAACAATTCCCCTAATATAACTCCATCACATTACAAGTAAATCACAATTCATCAATAATGAACAATACTTCATATTTACCCCTTCATGGGTCAAGGATCAAGTCTCACAATCATACTTAGAATTAATCCGTTAAGCATGAATAAACAAGATACAATAGCTAATTGAACATAAAGATAACTCATAATAATCATCTTGAATCATCAAACCCATCATAATACTTGAAATTGGGGTCATGGGGATAACACATGGGTTCAACGGAATTTGACAAGAGAAATCATCATTAAACATCAATTCATCAACAATACAATGTATCTTACATAGTAATATCGATTTAAGGAAGAACCCATGGCTAGAATCAAAACCCTAGTTTTTGAACATCAAAACCCATTTCGAAAATATAGTTGAAAGGACTTCATGGAGAAAGAGATTCCATGAATGAAGGTCACCATACCTTAATTGATGTTAATCCACGAAATTGGAGTGAAAACCTTGGAGCTTGAACCCTAGATTTGAGCTTCTTCCTTGTTCTTCAATGGGAGAACTCTAGAGAGAGGAAGTTTTGGGGGAAGTGGGTTTGATTTTTTGTTATGAGTTATGAGGGTAATAGACTTGTTTTAATGGTTTAAAAAATACATTAATATACCTAATATATCCAATAATAACCGTCCCAACCCTTAATTAATTAATTAGGAATTAATTGGAAACTTTTAACTTAAGCCGTGTGAATCAGTCCCTGAAGAACCTCACTTACGAGAGGGTGAAATCAAGCCATGGGCTGGGGAGACTAAGTCTTAACCTACGAGACCAATGTACGATCCGTAGATTGAGTGACGGTCCGTAGATTGAGTGACGGTCCGTAAGTGCTCATCTGTTGTTCAGGCTGAGAGGCTTCCCGCAAAGGCCTCGTGAGGAGACTAAGTTTTGACTTTCTAGACCAATCTGCGGGCTGTAAGTTGGTCTACGAACCGTACTGCATGCCCGTGGTTTGGGTATGAGACTAGGGATTTTAGGGGAGAATTTGTGGAGACTAAGTATCGTCTTACAATACCCCACCTACGTAGCGTAAGTCCACCTACGGTCCATAGGTGGCCTCCGTAGACCAAGCTGGTTTTTGACAGCTTTTTGGTCATTTCATTGGCTCACACCAAGGACCCTTAGGAGGTCCTTGGGGGGGCCTTGCCTCATTATTTAGACACTAAAACCCTAGTACTAGGTTAGGGAGTTCGTTTTAGGACTTGAACCATACGTTAAGACTCCTTAAGGCTATTAAAATATACGTTAGGCTCTAGTTTAGGTCATTAGACATACGGGGTGTTACACTTTCACCCTCAGATGGATGGCCAAGATGAGCGCACAATTTTGACACTCGCGGATATGTTACGAGTGTGCACGCTGGATTTGAAAGGAAGTTGGGATGACAACTTGCCTCTTATTGAGTTCGCATACAATAATAGTTATCATTCTAGCATCGGGATGGCACCTTATGAGGATTTGTATGGGTGAAAATGTAGATCCCCCATTGGATGGTTCGAGGTAGGTGGGTCAGGGTTGATTGGACCTGACTTAGTATAGCATACAGTGGAGCAGGTTAAGCTTATTCTGGATCGGTTGCTAACAGCTCAAAGCCGACATAAGTCATACTCAGATGTGCGACTAAGGGACTTAGAATTTTTTGTCGATGACTGGGTATTCTTAAAAGTCTCTACTATGAAGGGTGTTATGAGATTTGGAAAAAAAAGGCAAGCTTAGTCAAAGATTCATTGGGCCATACCGGATCCTTCGGAGGGTAGGACAAGTGGCTTATGAGCTAGAATTGCCTTCGGGGCTAGAATTTGTTCATCCAGTTTTCCATGTATCGATGCTACAGAAGTGTGTAGGAGACGCTTCTCGGGTTGTCCCAGTTGAGGATGTTCAGATCACAGAGGAGTTGTCCTACGAGGAAACTCCAATTGCCATATTAGATCGGTAGGTCCGTAAATTGAGGACCAAAGAGGTGGCTTCGGTTAAAGTATTGTGGAGAAACAAGAATAGAGAAGAGGTGACCTGGGAAGCTGAGGATGACATGAGGTTTAAATATACTAACTTATTTCACACCCCAGGGTGATGGCATATCAGTTTATATTAGTGAAGCGAGGTTAGATACCTATCCGATTTTTTTAATATATTGTTGCTTACAATTATTGTTGTTGTCGTTGTATATTTTCTCTCACTGTTATTGCGGAGCTATAGTGCTTAGCTATTTATGTCATCTTGTGAGACGCCTAGGTTAGAATTTCTATGTTTCAGATTCCTGGATAGTCACATTTAAAAAGGATATTCTACCTAAATTTTGGCAATTCTTAAGGACTTAACCGCGTGACTCAGATTTTTCATTCGAGGATGAATGTTTCTAAGGGGGGAAGGATGTAACACCCCGACTTTTCCAAAAGTCTAAATTGACTCGTATCTTCATGGAAAGACCAGGAGGGTGGGTAATAAATTAAGAATGATGTGTTATGTGATATTTTAAGTGTTCAAGGGTTGTATCTCAAATTTTGAAGTTAGGTGATAGGAAAAATAAAAGTTGGTGAAAGTTACCGTAAATTCCTTTTTAAAGATTTATTTGAAATTTGGGTCAAATGTCTCGGACATTTTTTCCCAATCTATAAAGAGTTATGGTTCCTACAAACTATGAAATTGAAGGTCTACGAGTCTAGTTTCCAACGCATCAACCCATTCGTTCTTAAGACTTCAGAATGGAGAGATATTCACATTTTTGCAAGACTGCAGAAGCAGGCAGGTGAGGTGAGTCCCCTAGGTCGGTGGAATTTTATATATATCATCTTCTTCGACCTTTCTTCATTTTTCCTTCATTTTTCTTAGTGAATAACCAGAAAACTCACAAAACGCACTTCTAGGATCAGCTAAGTTACAGATTTTTGTGACTTAACTCCTTGACAAAAGTTGTTCTATGCGTTGAGCTCGTCCACATGGTATAATTTGTTTTATCAATTTCCTAGCATATTGTACTTTGGTGTGTGGACAGCAGGGGTTTGGGCATAATTTAAAGTTTTGAGGTGTATTACGAACTTAAAATCAAGGTAAGACCCTTCTTTCATCGACTCTAGCTTAGATAAGTCGCAAATAGCAATTTGCGATGGAAATACATATCTTTTATCAGATTATCGTGGTATCTTCTATTCTTTTGTGTTGATTATGGTCCTGCCTTTTTGTAGTATCGAGGGGGTTGTGAGTAAAGTCGTTAGGACACGTGAATTCAGCAAAAAAGGTATGTTAAGGCTATTTCCTACTTACGACATATTTCCTTAAAGCTTAGGAGCAATGTAATTGGGTTGTTATCCTTGTTATACTTGTAGCCATTATTGTTGATTGTTGGCTGCTCGAGTTGATATAATCCTCCTTTGTCGGGATTCTTATTCAGTTAGTAGCGTCCCTATGTTGGACAAGACTTAGAGGCTATTTGTATAGGTTGCTTATAACTAAATTGCTCACTTTTAGCGATTGGATTTTTATTGGTGCCCTTGGGGCTATTGTGGTTAGCTGTAGGAATGTGACCTATGCCTAGAAGGGCTATGTTCTGCCTACGGGGATATATGGATGCCTAAGAGGGCTATGAATTGCCTACGGGGCTATATTGATGCCTACAAGGGCTATGAGTTGCCTACAGGGCTATATTGACGCCTAACAAGGCTATGTGCTTCCTACAGGGCCATGGTGTTGCCTAAGAGGGCTATGAGCTGTCTATAAGCTATGTTGATTCCTAAGAGAGATATGTGCTGCCTACGGGGCTATATGGATGCCTAAGAGGGCTATGTTACTACCTATGGGGCTAGGGTACTACAGATAGGGGTATATAGACTGATTGTCACCTTCTGGGCTTATGGGTTCCTGAGTAGGTGGTCTTGTGTGTTGTTTATACCTTCCGAGCTTATGGGGGATTGGTTAGGTTGTTGTTTTATTATTTTTGATAAGTAAAGATTTAGGAGCAGGTTAGTACACTTATCTTATCCTTGATCTATTTATCGGATTATTCTAGTATATTAGTACCTTCTCATTGTCTATTGCCTTTCATACTCTGTACATTATTTTGTACTGACACCCCATTGCCTGGGGGAACTGCATTCATGCATGCAGGTCCCGACAGATGACCCAGTAGACCTCCTCAGCAGCAAGATTGACTTTTATCTGGTTGGCTAGCCCCTTTCTTCCGGAGCTGCCAGAGTTTGGAGGTTTGTTAGCCTTTGTTGTATATATTCTTATGGGTAGGTTGGGGCCCTGTCCCGTCAATCTTTACTACTCTTAGAGGCTTACAGACTAGTGTATGGAGTGTGTAGCTACGTTATGGCCAGGTTGGCCTAGTTTGTTGGGTTGTTGAAGCTTGTGAGTTGTTTGATGTATTGTCTTGATATATACATGCTTTCAGTTTTGGTATAGATATCATGGTGGCCTCGACGGCCCAATCAAGACTTATGTGCTAGTAGGCTATTTCTTTATATGAACTCTTGGGAGTAGCTATTTCATTTATAAATCTGTTGACAGGGGCCTTGCCGGCCGAGGGCTTAGTTTTAAGCGTAGATATACTTGTTTGTTTTCTTGATTGCGTGTGGCTGCATGCGCTAGTAGAAAATAGTTCATCAGGGTCGGTTCGAGCCTGAGTTTTGGCATTAGGATCCAGTTGCGTCCCTTCAGTTTGGGGCGTGACATGGTAGTCCTTCATTCTTGGATAATTTCCATCCAAGGAGTCCGTCCAAATTGAATTTCAAAACTAGTGATTTCTCCAAAGTTAGGGTTTGACTTCAATCTTGTGGGTTCTTTCCAAAAACGTTTTTAATGGTTGATTTATGATGATTATGATTTAATTGATAATTTATTATTGATTTATGATGAATTGCCCCAAGAACCCATGAAATCCCTAATTTCCCAAATTTGGATCTTATGATGTGATTTGTTGATTTTTGAAGGATGATATGAGATTATGCTTGTTATAGTTGGGTTACTTGAATTATGCTATCATTCATGTCTATTGTAGTAATTGTGGATGTATTGATGGATTTTGGCCTTGAAGGGGCAAGATATGTGAATTATGCATGATTATGAGGGCTATGTAAATGCTAAAAGAACACTTTGAGAGTAAAGTGATTATAATCATGGTCTAGTTGTTGTTGTGTTGTGTTGCTATCCTCATGAACAAATTTATGTATGAATATGATATGATGTGAAAGGTTTTTCACATATGATGGTTCTAAGGTTGGAAGACTAGTCTCACGTAATGAATCTAGAAGCTATAGTATGATTATGTTGGATTGAGTGTCAAAACATCTTTCCATAATTATGAACTTAAGTCAAGACTTAATATGTAAATTATGGAAATCAATGCTTAGCACCGAGTGAATATTGATATTAGATGAGAGATCTTCCGTTAGTTGAGGTTGGGTTTTCCTAATAACAATCTCTTGGGATAGAAGCTCTTCCATTAGCTGAGGTTGGGTTTCTAGTAGTGATCCCCTTATCCCATAACTATGTGCCCTCATAGGTCTTTAGCTAGTGGATCCACCTAAGCTAAGAGTATGGTTCTACCTTAGGCAAGTAGGACACCCCTTTTTCAGTGTGGGGTAGACACCAGATTCCATGTTTAGCTCACATGGTCTATGTCGGTTGAGGCTTATTCCCTAATATGTTAATACATATAAGAACATGATTTATGAACCATAGTTACTCAAGAAGATTTACTTAGTATGTGTAGGAGTATGGGATCTTACTCATGCATTGCACAAGTAGATTTTGAGGATACTTATGATACGTTGCCATTATGAGATGATGATTTATGCATTATAATATGGTTTATGACTTATGTTTTTCCAATGTATTCATGATGAGTTTAAACTTGGTAAGTTGCATGGTTTTCAACCAAAATGTCCTTTAGCATGTTTTCAATGATTTCTTGCATGGCTATCATACTTAGTGCATTTTTGTACTAACCTATATTTTCTACATTTTCTCCAAAGTGTAGGTTCCGGTTATTAAGGTGGTTATCCTTTGTTTTAGGCTCGGATTGACTATTCTCCTTGCTTGTGGTGAGTCCTCATGATTCGAGGATGGGATATTTCATTTTAAGTTTCTTTTTAGTACTTTCAATTTCGGATTATGTTGTTGGGGCTGTGACCCTATTTTGACTCATGAAGTGTAATAGATGGCTAAATGATACAAATTAGACTTCCGCTTTTCTTTTATAAAGACATTTGAACTTAAATGTGTTTTTACTCTTATTGTTCTAATACTTTATTTTATGATATGCTAAGGGCTTGTATGAGACCCCTTCGGGGTCAAGCACGTCATGTTATGTCTAGGGGGTACCCTTGGGTCGTGACAAACTTGGTAATCAGAGCAAAAGGTTTAGAATGATTCTAGTATGATGTCTTATAAGCCACTTCTAGTAGAGTCTTATTCATGAGTGTGAAGCGCGCCACATTTATGAATAAGAGGCTATATGATGTTTGGGAAAATTCACTTCTTTCACTACTCTTATGTCACTCCATAAAGTTTAACTCTACAAGGTGTTCCTTCTAACCCTTCTCTTGTGTCTTCAGGAAATGAATACATGAAGGGCTAACGGAAGAAGAACAGAAGTTGACAATGTGAATAAGTATGCTCTTCAAGGTAATCAAACTCCTCAAGTTAACCAAGCTCCGGCTAATCCTTCGGCTATATCAGATGTGGAGGTTAGGTCGGCTTTTCTAATGTTGACTCAAGCCATGACAACTCAAGCCCAAGCCATAACGACCCAAGCCAATAGAGAGGTTATTGCTCCTAGGAACACTAATGTGAGTTTCGTGGCTTCTAGATTGAGGGATTTTTCTAGAATGAACCCTCCTGAGTTCCATGGTTCCAAAGTGGGAGAGGACCCTCAAGAATTTATGGAAGAGGTTTATAAAATAATTGATGCCTTGGGGGTGACTGCGGTAGAGAAAGTGGAGCTAGCCTCTTATCAATTGATAAATGTTCCTCAAGTGTGGTATACTCAATGGAAGAACAATAGGCCGGTAGGAGCAGGTCCAATAGAATGGTAAGTGTTTAAATCGGCGTTTCTTGATAGGTTCTTTCCCTGAGAGTTGAGGAAAGCCAAGGTGGAAGAGTTCATCAACCTTCGTCAAAGAGGTATGAGTGTTCAAGAATATTCTCTAAAGTTTACTCAATTGTCCAAGTATGCTCCGGCCTTGGTGGTGGATTCAAGGGATATGATGAGTACGTATTTGACAGGTGTGTCTAGATTGGTGAGAAAGGAATGTCGTTCGGCAATGCTTTATGATAATATGGATATCTCACATCTCATGGTGTATGCCCAACAAATGGAGGAAGTGAAACTCCAAGACAAGAATAGGGAGGTAAAAAGAGCAAGGACATGTGATGGGAATTTCTCCAATGCTAAGTCCGATGGACAAGGTCGACAAAGGTTCAAACCAAGGTTCTCCAACCAAGGCTCCTCTACTGCTCCCCCAAGGGTCAAAATGATAGGGTTTCTAACCCTAAACCTTAAGGAGGCAATAGTGGTGGTTCGTATGTTTCTAGGCCTAATTGTGCAAAGTGTGGTAGAAAACACGAGGGCAAATGCCTAGTTGGTTCGGATGGGTGCTTTGGTTGTGGAAAGAGTTTCCACAAGATGAGAGATTGTCCAACACTTGTAACAAAGGTAAAATATGGCAAGAAAGCTCCTCCAAGCGGTTCAAACTCCAATGCTCAAAAGCAAAACCGCTTTTATGCTCTCCAGTCCCGAGGTGAGAAAGAGAGCTCTCTAGATGTGATGACCAGTATGTTGTAAGTCTTTTATATTTATGTATATGCTTTGTTAGATCCCAGTGCCATTTTGTCCTTTGTGACACCTTTTGTGGCTATGAAGTTTGAAATATTCCCCAAAGTGTTAGTAGAACCTTTTTCGATCTCTACCCCAGTTGGTGACTCGGTAGTGGCTTAGAGGGTTTATAGAAGTTGTCCCATTTCTTTGTCTCATAGAGTTACTTTGGTGGATTTAGTGGAGTTAGACATGTTAGATTTTTATGTAATTTTGGGTATAGAATGGTTTCATGCGTGATATGCCTCTATCGATTGTAGGACTCGGGTGGTTAGGTTCCAATTTCCAAATGAGCCTATTTTTGAATGGAAGAGGGGAAATTCTATCCCTAGAGGTCAATTTGTTTCTTTTCTCAAAGCTAGGAAAATGATCTCCAAAGGGTGTATTTACCATCTTGTTAGGGTTATGGATGTTGAGTCTGAAGCCCCTTCTCTAGAGTCAGTTTCGGTAGTAAGTGAGTTTTCAGAAGTTTTCCCCGATGATTTGCCCGGTATTCCTCCCAAACGGGATATAGATTTTGGCATTGATCTTTTACCGGATACACAACCTATCTGCATTCCTCCTTATTGAATGGCTCCGGTAGAGTTAAAAGAGTTGAAAGAGCAACTAAGGGATTTATTAGACAATGTTTTTATTCGACCGAGTATCTCTCCATGGGGTGCTCCGGTGTTGTTTGTGAAAAATAAGGATGGGTCTCGTAGAATGTGTGTTTATTATCGTCAATTAAACAAAGTGACCATCGAGAATAAATATCCCCTTTCGAGAATTGATGACTTGTTTGATCAACTTCAAGGGGCTAGCTATTTCTCCAAAATTGATCTTTGTTCGGGTTATCACCAACTAAGGGTGAGAGGGGTTGATATTCCTAACACGGCCTTTAGGACCCGGTATGGTCACTATGAATTTGTGGTTATGCCATTTGGGTTGACAAATGCCTTGGCGGCATTCATGGATTTAATGAATAGAGTGTTCCAACAATATCTTGACATGTTTGTGATAGTATTTATCGATGATATCTTGATATATTCAAGGAGTCAGAATGAGCATGTTGATCATTTGAGAATTGTATTGCAAGTTCTTAAAGACCAAAGACTTTTTGCAAAATTTAGCAAGTGTGAGTTTTGGTTAAGGTCCGTAGCATTCCTTGGTCACATAGTGTCAAGCAAGGGTATTTAGGTGGATCCTAAGAAGACGGATGCGGTTAAGAGTTGGCCTAGGCCTCTAACTCCTTCCGATATTAGAAGCTTTTTGGGTTTGGTCGGTTACTATAGGAGGTTTGTGGAAGGGTTTTCCTCCATTGCTTCTTCGTTGATTGCTTTGACTAAAAAAAAAGCTAAGTTTGAGTGGTCGGAGGCTTGTGAGAAAAGCTTCAAAGAGTTGAAAGATAGACTTACTTCCGCTCTTGTGTTGACCTTACCGGAGGGTACCGATGGCTTTGTTGTGTATTGTGATGCCTCTAGAGTGGGGTTGGGATGTGTGCTTATGCAACATGGTATGCCTATGCTTCAAGGAAACTCAAGGTACATGAAAAGAATTTTCCGACCCATGATCTCAAATTAGCGGCGGTAGTATTTGCCTTGCAAATATTGAGGCATTATCTATATGGGGTACATGTTGATGTGTTCACCAATCACAAGAGTCTTCAATATGTGTTTAGTCAAAAGGACTTGAATCTCCGACAAAGAAGGTGGTTAGAACTCTTGACGGATTATGACATGAGTGTCATTTACCACCCCGACAAAGCTAACGTAGTTGTGAATGCCGTTAGTATATTGTCCATGGGTAGTGTGGCTCATGTAGAGGATGAAAAGAAAGAATTGGTTCGTGATGTGCATAAGTTGGCCCAGCTAGGTGTTCATTTAGTGGATTCTACCAAAGGTGGTGTCATGGTCCATAATGGATCTGAATCGTCCTTTGTAGTGGATGTGAAGTCTAAGCAAGACCTTGACCCTATATTAGTTGAATTGAAAGAGTTGGTACTCAAAAAGTCCACTGAGGCTTTCTCCCAAGGGGGGGATGGGGTACTTAGGTACCAAGGTTGATTATGTGTTCCAAATGTTGATGGTTTGAGGGAGCAAATTTTAGAGGAAGCTCATAGTTCTCGGTATTCTATTCATCCGGGAGCCACCAAGATATACCGTGATTTATGGGAAATCTATTGGTGGAATGGTATAAA
Source organism: Solanum piurae (assembly GCA_029582685.1). NCBI lineage: Eukaryota > Viridiplantae > Streptophyta > Magnoliopsida > Solanales > Solanaceae > Solanum > Solanum piurae. The sequence continues at coordinate 11,016 of JAJOOO010005131.1, forward strand.
AAAGGATATTGCATGATTTTTAGCCAAATGTCCTAATTGTCAACAAGTTAAGGTTGAACATCAAAGGCCGGGAGGCTCATTACAAGATATACCAATTCCCACTTTGAAGTGGGAAGAGATCAATATGGATTTTATTGTGGGTTTGTCTCGCACTCGAAGGCAAAATGATTCCATTTGGGTCATTATAGATAGGATGACAAAGTTGGCCCACTTTATTCCCGTCAAGGTTTCTCTTTTGGTGGAACACTATTCCAAGTAGTATATAAGAGAGATAGTGAAGTTACATGGGGCTCCTTTATCTATTATTTCATATCGGGGTACTCAAGTTACTTTACACTTTTGGAAGTCATTCCAAAAAGGGCTTGGTACTAAGGTTAAGCTTAGCATGGCTTTTCATCCCCAAACCGATGGCCAAGCGGAACGTACCATCCAAACATTAGAAGATATGTTGAGGGCATGTGTTATAGACTTCAAGGGTAATTGGGATGACCACTTGCCATTAATAGAGTTTGCCCACAATAACAGTTATCACTCAAGTATCAATATGGCTCCTTTTGAAGCCTTGTATGGTAGGAGATATAGGTCTCCGGTTGGTTGGTTTGAGGTAAGTGAAATTGCTCTTATTGGTCCCGAGGTGGTCTATGAAGCTATTGAGAAGGTCTGAATCATTAGAGAGAGGTTGAGGATGACCCAAAGTCGGCAAAAGTCTTACGCCGATGTTAGAAGAAGGGATTTATAATTTGAAGTTAATGATTGGGTCTATTTGAAAATCTCACCTATGAAAGGTGTGATGAGGTTTGGCAAGAAAGAGAAACTTAGTCCCCGGTATGTGGGGCCATATCAAATTTTGAAATGTGTTAAGAAAGTTGCCTATGAGTTGGATTTGCAAAATGAGTTGGCTCCGGTTCATCCGGTATTTCATATTTCCATGCTTAAGAAGTGTATTGGAGATCCGACATTCATTATCCCTTTAGAAGGTTTGGGAGTTGATGAGAGTCTCTCATATGAAGAAGTTTCAGTAAAAATCCTAGACCGGCAATTCAAGAGGTTAAGGAATAAGGAAATAGCTTCCGTGAAAGTTTTATGGAGAAATTATCTAGTTGTGGGTGCTACTTGGGAGTCCGAGGCCGATATGAAGTCCCGATACCCTCATCTCTTTCCTTCTACTTCTATTCAAGCTTGAGGTAATTAGTTCCTCTTGAGTTTTAGTGTTTTGGAGGTCATGTGTGTTATATGAACTTTTCCATGATTTCCTTATGTTATGCATGTTCTTGATGAAATTCATGTTTAGTAAGAAAATGAATTTTTATGATTTATGTGCCTCATGTTGTTGTGCACTTAGTATGAATTGCCTATTTGACTTCATGAGATGAGTTGATGAACATGCCTTAGTATGCTTTTGAGAGAAATTGCATATTGGCTCCATGATATTGTGTTGATCATGCTTTTAGATGGAGAAGGTAGTTCCTCCTATGATTATAAAATATGTTGAGTCTTCATGCATAATGGGTTGTAGATGTAGTTCCTACTTCCTTGTGTTGCATTGAGTTATGTTGAGATGGAGTTGATGTTTTCTCCTTTAAATTGTGCATTATTTTTATGTTGCATGCATGATGGGCTGTTAGTCTTGAGTCTTTACTTCCGTAAGGTGTCTAGATTGTCATTTGAGGATGAATTTTCCCAAGGGGGAGATAATGTAACACTCCAGAAAATAGTAGGTTAAACTAGAGCCTAAATATGAGGGTTAACATCAAGAATTAAGGGCAAAGGCCAAGGGAATTGGGTGAGTGCCATGGCAAGGGGGCCAAGGCTTCCAAAATGCACCTAGCCACTTCCCACCATGACCAAGAGGGCCTTCACGACCCGTGGTGGCCACCACGAGCCATGGTGCCACCCATGGTTGGTGAGGGAATGAGCTCACAAGGCTGCCCCAAGAAAAGCACCCCTTTACGAGCCACTTCACGACTCGTGGTGAAGAGCTCGGACCGTGGGAGGCTCGTGGGGTTGCCTTCACCATTTGGGAGAGTTTTCAAGTTGAGGGAGATACTTTTCAAGGGACCATGGGTCGTGGTGCCTGGCACCTCACTTAAAGTGAGATTTATTATGGGGTTTTCATGTCTAAGTCCAATTGAAGTGAAGTCGTTTTGGGTGAATTTAGGGGTACTATGTAAGTCTTTTTAAGTCAAAATACACCCAGTTACTTCATATTTTCCAAACACCCAAATCAAAACCCCCAAAGTTCATCTTCTACACAAAATTTCTCTCTCTAGAACTCAAGGATGAAGAAGAGTAAAAGTGGAGCTAGGGCTTGAATAATCAAGGCTATTTCAATCAATTTCTTTGAAGAATTATAACTAAGGTATGGTAGTCCTTCATTCTTCGATAATTTCCATCCAAAGAGTCCCTCCAAATTGAATTTCAAAACTAGTGATTTCCCCAAAGTTAGGGTTTGACTTCAACCTTGTGGGTTTTTTCCAAAAACGTTTTTAATGGTTGAATTATGATGAATTATGATTGAATTTATGATTGTTTGTTCATTTATGATGAATTCCCCCAAGAACCCATGAAATCCCTAATTTCCCAAATTTGGATCTTATGATGTGACTTGTTGATTTTTGAAGGATGATATGAGATAATGCTTGTTATAGTTGGGTTGCTTGAATTATGCCATCATTCATGTCTATTGTATTAATTGTGGATGTGTTGATGGATTATGGCCTTGAAGGGGCTAGATATGTGAATTATGCATGATTATGAGGGCTATGTAAATGCTATAAGAACACTTTGAGAGTCAAGTAAATATGATCGTGATCTAGTTGTTGTTTTGTTGAGTTATTATCCTCATGAACACATTTATGTATGAATATGATATGATGTGAAAGGTTAGTCACATATGATGGTTCTATGGTTGGAAGCCTAGTCTCACCTAATGAATCTAGGAGCTATAGTATAATTATGTTGGATTGTGTGTCAAGACATCTTTCCATATTTATGAACTTAAGTTATAACTTAATATGTAAATTGTTGGAATTAATGCTTAGCACCGAGTGGATATTGATATGAGATGGTAGCTCTTCTGTTAGTCCAGGTTGGGTTTTCCTAATAGCAATCTCTTGGGATGGAAGCTCTTCCGTTAGTTGAGGTTGGGTTTCTAGTAGCAATCCCCTTATCCCATAACTATGTGCCCTCATAGGTCTTTATCTAGTGGATCCACCTAAGCTAAGAGTATGGTTCTACCTTAGGCAAGTAGGACACCCCTTTTTCAGTGTGGGGTAGACACCAGATTCCATGTTTAGCTCACATGGTCTATGTCGGTTGAGGCTTATTCCCTAATATGTTAATACATATAAGAACATGATTTATGAACCATAGTTACTCAAGAAGATTTACTTAGTATGTGTAGGAGTATGGGATCTTACTCATGCATTGCACAAGTGACTTTGAGGGTACTTATGACATGTTGCCATTATGAGATGATGATTTATGCATTATAATATGGTTTATGACTTATGTTTTTCCAATGTATTCATGATGAGTTTAAACTTGGTAAGTTGCATGGTTTTCAACCAAAATGTCCTTTTAGCATTTTTTTTCAATGGCTTCTTGCATGGCTATCATACTTAGTGCATTTTTGTACTAACCCATATTTTCTACATTTTCTCCAAAGTGTAGGTTCCGATTATTAAGGCGGTTATCCTTTGTTTCAAGCTCGGGTTGACTATTCTCCTTGTTTGTGGTGAGTTCTCATGATTTGAGGACGGGACATTTCATTTTGAGTTTCTTTTTAGTACATTCAATTTCGGATTATGTTGCTGGGGATGTGACCCTATTTTGATTCATGAAGTGTAATAGATGGCTAAATGAGACAAATTAGACTTCCGCTTTTCATTTATAAAGACATTTGAATTTAAATGTGTTTTTACTCTTATTGTTCTAATACTTTATGTTATGATATGCTAAGGGCTTGTATGAGACCACTTCGGGGTCAAGTACGACATGTTACGTCTAGGGGGTACCCTTGGGTCGTGACACTACATAGTTAGCGAAATTAGCGTACCAAGGTGAGTTGCCATGGGCTATCTTCATTATTGTTTTGTTGGGAAATTCCGCCTCTATGTCTCTTTCACCAGGAGCAACAATATTAGTTTCTAGACGAGATAGATGATCCTCTACGTGGTTCTCACACCCTTTTTGATCTTTTAACTCGAAAATCAAACTCTTGTAACAACAACACCCACCAAATCAATCTTGGCTTGGCATCTTTCTTAGCCATCAAATATCTAATTGCAGCATGATCCGTGTGTACCACCACCTTAGTTCCCAACAAATATGCTCTAAATTTCTCAAAGGCATACACCACCGCTAGCAATTCTTGATCAGTGACGGTATAATTCTTTTGAGCAACATTCAAGGTCTTACTTGCATTATAAACCGGGTGAAATAGTTTGCCTTCTCGTTGACCAAGAATAGTTCCCAAAGCAACACCACTAGCATCACACATGAGTTCGAATGGAATATTCCAACCGAGTGCAATAATGATCGGGGCTGACACTAGTTTTTCTTTCAAGCATAAAAAATCTTGTAGGCAAGCATCATTAAAGTTAAAGGTAGATTCCTTCTCTAGAAACTTACAAAGGGGGTGAGCTACTTTGGAAAATCCTTTATAAACCGCCTGTAGAAACTCGCATGGCCTAGAAAACTCCGGACACCGTTTACTTAAATGGGAGAGGGTAGTTTAGCAATGACTTCGACTTTAGCTTGATCCACTTGCATTCCTTCTCCTGAAATTTTATGCCCCAAAACAATGCCCACTTTCACCATGAAATGACACTTCTCCCAATTAAGGACAAGATTGGTTTCCACACACTTTTCTAGTACCTGCCCAAGGTGTTGAAGACATGTTTAAAATGAATCACCCATAACTGAAAATCATCCATAAGGACCTTTATTGAGTCCTCAACCATATCTGCGAAAATCGAAATCATACATCGTTGGAATGTTGTCGGAGCATTGCACAACCCAAAAGGCATTCTCTTGAAAGCAAAAGTTCCATAGGAACATGTAAAAGTAGTTTTCTCTTGGTCTTCTGGTGCAATGGAAATTTTGTTGTTCCCGTAATAACCATCTAAAAAGCAATACCATCCACGCTCCGCAAGCCTATCAAACATTTGGTCCATAAATGGCATAGGAAATAGGTCTTTCTCAGCCCATGCATTCGATTTCCGGTAGCCCATACATACAAGCCACCCTGTGACCAGCCTCATAGGCACAATGTCACAACCCAAGGGTACACTTTAGATGTAACATGGCATATAGGATCCCGAGATACCCCATACAAGACAGTTAGCATTCATAATATAAAAGATAAAGACAACATTTCAAGTCCAAAAGTTTTATAAAAGCAAAGCGGAAGTCTAAAACACTTGGCTCATTAGCCATCTAGTTCAATAGAATGAAATTGGGCCTAGCCCATACATCATGTCCAAAACTGAAAATATGAAGGAAACTAAGAACAATGAAGATCTGTCCTCGAAGCATGAGGACTCACCAAAGCTCAGGATATCAACCAAGACAACCTCTAGCCACGAAATTGAGAACTCTAAATATCGGACCCTACATTTGGGGAAAATGTAGGCAAGAGTATACCTTAGTACAAAAAAAAGTACCAAGTATGATAGCTATGCATCAAACATTTTAAACATGCTAAAAAGGGACATTTCATAACATGCAATTGACCAAGCTAAAACATGATATAAGAAGAGTTAGAATGCATAATTCATAAAATATGGTAAATGCAAGATAACTTCTTTAAAACTTTGAACACATATGAGATACTTCTTGAAGTAACCTTAGCTCATTATTATTGTGGGAAGTAGCCTTAACCAACAAAGAGACCATGTAAGTAATAACATGATCCCCCGGTTTCTCCCACACCGTAAAGGGTTGTCCTACTTGCCAAGGTTAGGACCATGAACTTCTACCTTAAGTGGATCCAGAAGCTAATGTTTATTTAGACAATCATTCTATGGGGGCACATAGGTAAGGGATAAGGAGATTGCTACTAGAAACCCTGTCTATACTAACGGGAGAACCTCCATCTCAATATCCTCTCAATGCTAAGCATAAATCCCATGGAATAGTCATTTCTTACTTGTTCTTATTATCCATGGAAGGGCACGTCATCTTGCCAATCCAAGCTAAGTCATAAATCACCCATGGAAAGATACAATTAAGCATCCAATACAAGCTAGATTTCATTAGGATAGCTCCTTATCTTTGATTTAATTAGGTGAGAAGACCTTTCAACCTTAGAATCCTTACTATGTGAGAAAACCTTTCCCAATCATGCTTTAATGTGTTTATGAGAAATCCTTTCAACAACACAACAACACAACAACAATCATCATCATTGATACTTTACTCTCAAAGCATCCTTAAAACATTTACATGATTCTCATACGAATATGCTTAATTTCATAATCTCCTCTTTCATAATTCAAAACCCACATCACATCATCATAATTGGAAAACATGGGGATTACATAGGTTCATGGGGGAATCATCATAAAATCATAGTATTTCATCAATTCATGCATAAGAAATCATAATTCAATCATTTAAATCAATATTTAAGAGAATCCATGGCAATTGAAGAAAACCCTAACTCAATTGGGGATTTCTAACTTTGAAAATAGGAGAATTTAGGAACTCCATGAATGGAAGGAATCCATGGATGAAAACTATCATACCTTACTATCAAAGCCCAAAGCAATTGGAGAATGAAGCTGTGATCTTGAACCCAAGCTTGAATCTTCTATTTCAAGCTTTTACAGAGAGAAACATCCTTGGTAGAGAAAGACTTAACTACTTTTGTGAATTTTAAAAGAATGAAGTGAATGAATAGAAATGGGGGTTAAAATCACTTATAAGGGGTCTTAGGCATAGGCAAAATGATGTAGTATAGGGATAAAATAATTAGGAAAAGATCATATTGTACTTAAATTAACCACCTACCCACGACCTACTAACCCTGACCGATGGTCCGTCCCGCAACACCGTTGTCCATAGTCAGTAAGTCGAAACTAGGGTCATGGTCCACGGACCCTCAACCACGAACCTTGGTATGAATGACCGTCCGTTGGTCAGGTCGTGGTTCCATGCCCTTTTGAGAATCTGTGGTGACCAATTCATGGGCCACTCCTACTGTCTGTGGTCCTATCCGCGGGCCGTGGTTGGCCTCTGTGCCTGGCACTTGCATATTCTTAAAAAAAAGGTACTTTTCCCTTTCTCAAATTCGGGGTGTTACATTAACTCCCCCTTGGGATCATTCGTCCTCGAGTGAGATTCTACAAATTACAAGAGGAAAAGACTCTAAACTAGCAACCCCATCATGCATGCAACTTCATCAAAATGAACACAACCAAGGAGGGATATCGACTCCAAGCTAGGACATACTTAAAACATCATAAGGAAGACGGGAACTGGCAGCCCAACATGAATCCAATTCTCATAATGCACATATCCGAGGAGGAAGATATCAACTCCAAGCTAAAGCATGCTCTCATCATCATATCACAAAGTCTATATGCAACTCATACCCAAATGCACATAAACATGTAGAAATCATTCAAATAGATTCATCTTCTCAAAATTTAAACTTTTCATGAATCATGCATAGTAAGGAAATCATGGAAACATTTAAGACACATGACTCCAAAACAAAGAACAAACCATGAGGAACTCAATACCTCAAGCTATAGTAGGAGTTGAAGGAAAAAGATGAGGAAATCAGGTCATCATATCGGCCTCGGCCTCCCAAGTAACACCCTCAACTAAATGATTCCTCCACAATACTTTCATGGAAGCAACTTATTTATTTCTCAACTTCTTGACTTGTCGGTCTAAAATCTCAACCTAACTTTTCTCACAAAAAAGATTCTCCTTAACTCCCAAACCTTCTAAAGGAACTATAGATGTCGGATCACCAACATATTTCTTCAGCGTAGAAACATGGAATACCGGATGCACCAATGCCAACTCGATAGGCAATTTTAGTTCATAAGGAACCTTACCAACACGTCTCGAAATATGATATGGGCCTACATAACGGGGACTAAGCTTCCCCTTCTTACCAAACCTCATTACACCCTTCATGGGTGAAATTTTCAAGTAAACCCAATCAAAAACATCAAACTCAAGATCTCTCCTTCTGACATTGGCATATGACGTTTGTCGACTTTGGGCCGTTTTCAACCTTTCTCTAATAAGCCAAACTTTTTCTATAGCCTCATGTACTAATTCGGGGCCTATTAGTGAAAGTTCACCCACCTCAAACCATCCTATAGGAGATCTACACCTCCTACCATACAACACCTCAAATAAAGTCATATCAATACTCGAGTGATAGCTATTGTTATAAGCAAACTCAATCAATGGCAAATGGTCATCCCAATTACCCTTAAAATCAATAACAAAAGCTCTCAACATGTCTTCCAAAGTTTTGATAGTACGCTCCGCTTGGCCATCGGTTTGGGGATGAAAGGTCATACTAAGCTTAACACAAGTACCAAGACCCCTTTGGAAAGACTTCCAAAATAGAGAAGTGAATTGAGTACCACGATTGGAGATGATGGATAAAGGTACTCAATGCAAATTTACCATTTCCCTCAAATACAACTTAGCATAATCCTCCGCGAATAGAAAACCTTGACGAAAATAAAATGAGCACATTTCATTATCCAATCTACTATAACCCAAATCGAGTCATGTTGTTGCCGGGTGCGAGGCACACCTACAATGAAGTCCATGTTCAAATCTTCCCACTTCCAAGTAGGAATGCTAATGTCTTGAGATAAACCTCCCACTTTCTGATACTCAACTTTTACTTGTTGGCAATTAGGACATTTACCCAAGAATCCCGCAATATCCTTCTTCATCTCATTCCACCAATAGACCTCCCATAAATCACGGTACATCTTTGTTGCTCCCGAGTGAATGGAATAGCGAGAACTATGGGCTTCTAATGAACTTTGTCCCCTCAAGTCATCAACATTAGGAACACATAAATGACCCTGATATTTAAGCGCAACATCTCCCCTTTGGGAGAAAGCCTCTACGTACTTTTTAAGCACCGCTTCTCTTAGTTCAACCAATATTGGATCAAGACCTTGCTTGGCTTTTACATCTGCCACAAAAGACAATTCTAAACCATTGTGAACCATGACACCACCCTTGGTAGAGTCTACTAACTGAACACCCAATCGGGCCAATCTATGAATATCTCGAACCAACTCTTTTCTATCATCCTCAATATGAGCAACACTACCCATAGACAATCTACTAAGCGAATCTTTCACCACATTAGCCTTACCGGGGTGATAGAGAACACTCATATCATAATCCTTCAATAACTCAAGCCACCTCCTTTGGCGAAGATTAAAATCCTTTTGATTAAACACATATTGCAAACTCTTGTGGTCGGTAAACACATCTACATGCACACCATACAAATAATGCCTCCAAATCTTTAAGGCAAAAACAACCGTTGCTAATTCAAGGTCATGGGTAGGATAATTCTTCTCATGAATCTTAAGTTGCCTTTAAGCATAGACAATAAATTTCCCATTTTTCATAAGCACACATCCTAGCCCAATTCTTGAGGCATCACAATAAACCACAAAACCATTCGTCCCTTCCAGTAAAGTCAACACCGGAGCGGAAGTAAGTCTGTACTTCAATTCTTGAAAGCTCTGCTCACATGCTTCGGACCATATGAACTTAGCCTTCTTTAAAGTCAAAGTCATCAAAGGACAGACAATAGAAGAAAACCCCTCAACAAACCTTTTGTAGTAACCAACTAAGCCCAATAAACTTCTAATAACCGTATGAGATAGAGGTCTTGGCCAACTCTTAACCGCATCCTTCTTTTTAGGATCTACCTCAATACCCTTACTTGAAACAATGTGACCAAGAAAGGCTACAGACCTTAGCCAAAACTCACATTTACTAAACTTTGCAAAGAGTTGTTGGTCCTTGAGGATTCGCAACACAATCCTCAAATGATCAATGTGCTCATTCTCACTTCTCGAATAGATCAATATATCATCAATGAATACTATCACAAACATGTCAAGGTATTGTCTAAACACTTTATTCATCAAATCCATAAATGCCACTGGAGCATTAGTCAACCCAAACGACATTACCAAAAACCCATACTGACCATTCCTACTTTGAAAAGCCATCTTTGAAATATCATCTTCTTTCATCCTCAATTGGTGATAACCGACTGAAGATCAATCTTAGAGAAGTAGCTTGCTCCTTGAAGTTGGTCAAACAAATCATATATCCTTGGAAGAGTATACTTATTCTTAATGGTTACATTTTTTAACTGGTGATAGTCAATACACATACGAAGAGAGCCATATTTCTTTCTAACAAACAAAACTGGAGCACCCTATGGAGAGATATTCGGTCGGATGAAACCCTTATCCAACAAATCGTTCAATTATTCTTTCAATTCCTTAAATTCTGCCGGAGCCATTTAGTAAGGAGGAAAAGAAATAGGTTGCGTATCTAGGAGAAGGTCAATACTGAAGTCTATTTCCCTTTCGGGAGGAATACCGTGTAAATCATCTGGGAACACTTCTGGAAACTCATTAACAATAGGGACCGACTCAAGAGTAGGGGTTTCAGAATCTACATCCCTTACCCTAACTAGATGGTATATGCAAGCCTTAGAAATCATCCTTCTAGCTTTAAGACAAGAGACAAACTTACCCTTAGGCATAGAGTTTCCCCCCTTCCACTCTAGGATAGGCTCATTCGGGAACTGAAACTTGACTACACGAGTTCTACAGTCAATAGAAGCATAACAAGTGTGTAGCCAATCTATACCAAGGATAACATCAAAATCTAGCATATCAAGCTCTACCAAATCAACAAGAGTAACTCTATGGGACAAGGAGACGGGACACTTTCTATAGACCCTCTTAGCCATAATAGAATCACCAACATAAGTAGAGACATAAAAAAGATCTAACAACACATTTGGAAGAACATCAAACCTCATAGCCACATATGGCATCACAAAAGACAAGGTAGAACTAGGATCAAGTAAAGCATAAACATCAAGTTGAAAAACTTTCAACAGATCGGTAACCCAATCGGGAGAACCCTCGTGTTCACCACGAATCTAGAGTGAATAGAATCGGTTTCTCTTAGGATCATTGGAACTCGAACCACTAGGAGGGGCTTTCTTACCCTCTCTTATTTTAGCCGTAAGCATTGGGCAATCCCTCATCTTATGACAACTTTTACCACAACTGAAGTAACCATCCATGTCGGCTATGCACTTACCCTTATGTTTCATTCCAAACCTAGTACAACTAGTCATAGGAAATGAAGATCCACTAACATTTCCTCCTTGAAGTTAAGGGTTAGGCACCCTATTCTTTTTGAACATAAAATAAGATTTGGAGGAACCTTGACCGGGAAACCTTTGTCGAAACTTAGAATGACCATATCTATCAGACCGTGCATGAAATAAAATACCATCACCGGTTTTAGCCCTCTTTATCTCCCTAGACTTTTCCTTAAGTTTTTACTCTTTGATCTGCTGACCATGAACCATGAGACGAGAGATGTTTATGTCACCAATGAGCATGACAATACGACATTCTTTAACCACCATTTCTAACACACCCAAAATGAACTTACTCATCATTGCCCTAGGATCGTCAACCATTGTAGGGGCGAACTTAGACAATTGTGTGAACTTCAAAGCACACTCCCTCACACTCATACTTCCTTGACGAAGGTTGATGAACTTAAGCACCTTTGCTTCCCTCATCTCAAAAACCTATCAAGGAAAGCAGCCTTAAACTTCTCCCAATCAAGAGGACCCGCATCTTTCGGTCTTTCTTCTTTCCATTGGTTGTACCATATTTAAGAAATACCCTTAAGTTGATAAGCGGCTAACTCGGATTTTTCCACCGACGTCACTCCCATGATCATCAATACCTTATCTTCCTCAACCTTAGACCCATAAAATTCTGGAGGATTCATCCTAGTGAAGTCCCCCACTCTAGAAGCCACCATACCCACATTTGGGTTCACGAGAACCACAACCTCTCTATTGGCTTGAGTCGTCATGGCTTGAGCCAGTATTTGAAAAGCACCCCTAAATTCCGCATTAGTCACTTGCTCGACCAAAGGATCAACCGGAGCTTGCGGAGCCTGAGATGGAGCTTTTTCTTCCGCATTCTCCCTCACATTCCTTCTATCATAAGCTCTTCGAGTAGCCATATCTTGTAGAGCATTGTGTAAGGATTAGGATAGAGACCTTATAGAGTTAAACTTTATCGCACGACTTTAGAGTAATGAATGGAGTGGAGTTTCCTAAATATCTTGTAGCCTCTCATTCATAAATGTTGCACGCTTCACACTTATGAACAAGACTCTACTCAACGTGGCTTATGAGACATCGTAGGACCATTCTAAATCTTGTGTTCTGATTACCAAGTTTGTCAAGACCCAGGGGTACACCCTAGATATAACATGGCGTATAGGATCTCGAGAGACCCCATACAAGCCAATTAGCATTCATAACATAAAAAATAGAACATAAGAGATAAAGACAACACTTCAAGTCCAAAAGTTTTATAAAAGCAAAGTGGAAGTCTAAAATAGTTGTCTCATTAGCCATCTAGTACAATAGAATAAAATTAGTCCTAGCCTATACATCATGTCCAAAACTGAAAATAAGAAGGAAACTAAGAACAATGAAGTTCCATCCTCAAAGCATGAGGACTCACCAAAGCTCAGGAAATCAACCAAGCCAACCTCTAGCCACGAAATTGAGAACCCTAAATATCAGACCATACATTTGGGAAAAATGTAGGCAAGAGTATGCCTTAGTAGAATACAATGTACCAAGTATGATAGCTATGCATAAAACAATTAAAACATGCTAAAAAGGGACATTTCATAACATGCAATTGACCAAGCTAAAACATGATATAAGAAGATCTAGAAAGCATAATTCATAAAACATGGTCAATGCAAGCTAACATCTTTAAAACCTTTGAACACATATGAGATACTTCTTGAAGTAACCTTAGGTCATCATTATTGTGGGAAGTAGCCTTAACCGACATAGAGACCATGTGAACTATAAAATGATCCCCCGGTGTCTCCCACACCGAAAAGGGTTGTCCTACTTGCTGAGGTAAGGACCATGAACTTCTAGCTTAAGTGTATCCACTAGCTAATGTCTATCTAGACAATCATCATATGAGGGCAGATAGGTAAGGGAAAAGGAGATTGCTACTAGAAACCTGACCTCTACTAATGGGAGAGCCTCCATCTCAATATCCTCTCGGTGCTAAGCATAAATCCCACGGAATAGTCATTTGTTACTTTTTCTTACTATCCACGGAAGGGCACGTCATCTTACCAATCCAAGATAAGTCATAAGTCATCCATGAAAAGGTACAATTAAACATCCAATCCAAGTTAGGTTTCATTAGGATAGCTCCTCATATTTGATTTAATTAGGTGAAAAGACCTTTCAACCTTAGAATCCTACTATGTGAGAAAACCTTTCACAATCATGCTTTTAATGTGTTTCTGTGAAATCCTTTCAACAACACAACAACAATCATCATCATTTATACTTTACTCTCAAAGCATCCTTAAAACATTTACATAATTCTCATAAGAATATGCTTAATTTCATAATCTCCTCTTTCATAATTCAAAACCCACATCACATCATCATAATTGGAAAACATGAGAATTACATGGGTTCATGGAGGAATCATCATAAAATCACAGTATTTCATCAATTCATGCAGAAGGAATCATAATTCAATCATTTAAATTAATATTGAAGAGAACCCATGGCAATTGAATAAAATTCTAACTCAATTGGGGATTTCTAACTTTGAAAATAGGAGAATTTGGGAACTCCATGAATGGAAGGAATCCATGGATGATAACTATCATATCTTACTATCAAAACCCAAAGCAATTGGAGTATGAAGGCTTGATCTTGAACCCTAGCTTGAATCTTCATCTTCAAGCTCTTAGAGAGAGAAATATCGTTGGGAGAAAAAGACTCAATAGCTTTTGTGAATTTGAAAAGAATGAAGTGAATAAATAAAATTAGGGGTTAAAATCACTTATATAGTGGTCTTAGGCATAGGCAAAACAATGTAGTATAAGGATAATATAATTAGGAAAAGATCCAACTGCCCTTTAAATTAACCACCAACCCATAACCTACGGACTGTGGACTGACTGACAGTCCATCCTGCATCACCGTCGTCCATGGTTAGTAAGTCAAAACTGGGGTCATTGTCCACATACCCTCAACTACGGACCGTTTTCTTACCCACGGTCCATTGGTCAGGCCGTGGTTCAATGCCCTTTTTGAGAATCTCTGGTGACCAATCCACGGGTCACTCCTACGGTCCATGGTCCTATCCACGGGCCGTGGTTGGCCTCTGTGGCTGGCACCTGCAACTTCTTAAAAATAGGTACTATGCCCTTTCTCGAATTCGGGGTGTTACACACTTTTTCATTTGGAACTACCGTAATTACTCCTTTCTTTGGTACATATTTCACGGGACTCGCCTATATGCTATTTGCAATGGGGTATACCATACCTGCATCGAGCCACTTGATGATTTTATTCTTCACCACTTCTTACATTGGTGGATTTAGCCTGCTTTGATGCTCAACGCTTGGTTTACATTCACTATCCAATTGGATTTTATGATTGTGAATTACGGGGGAGATCACCACAATATCAGCAATTGTCCATCCTATCGCTTTGATGTATCGTTTCAACACATCAAAAAGCAATTTAACTTGACATTCGAGCAAGTCTGTAGCAATGATGGTGTTATTTTCCCCCAAATATACATACCGAAGGTGGGTTGGAAGCACTTTGGACGCAAGTTTTGGTGCCTCTTCGATGGATGGTTTAGCGGGGAGTTTTTTCGATTTTTAAGATCAATGTTGAGCTTTAATAGATTCTTAGGGTAAGAACACAATCCCGATAGAGTAGCCACAACTTCCCCATAACCTTGAACT